>VWZG01008667.1:42368-292528 GCA_013396735.1 Grallaria varia
AACAGAGGTCTCTTTATGGTGTGGGGTTTCCTGGATGAAAAGTGTCTGCTACTTGCAAAGTGTTCTCTCTACTGTTTGGAGTGACTGTTCTACAGGAAGGAGGGATGTGGCAGCAACAGTGAGTAATTTAATGCACTTTCTTCATTTGGCATGAAATTTTGAGAAGTGGAAAGGGAGTTTGTTTCAGGATTGGATTTCTTTTGTTTGCTGGGGTTTTTTTGTTTTGTTTTTAAATAGCCCATGATTTCATCACTTTTTCAGTACAGTTAGTTGGACTTTAAATAGGAAGAGATAATAGGATTAGGAAAGTGTTGCATAAAAGAGGTGTAAAAAACTATTGGCTTAATGCCCTACTAATCTGCTGAAAAGGAGAAAATGCCAGTGAAAGGGACAGGTGTATACACTTGTAATACTTGAAGGCTTGAACTATCCTGCATAGAAAAGCTGGTGCTGTACAGAGATCTTTCTACCTTTTCAGCTGAATTTAATTCCTTCTCAGTGGATTTAATGAAGCAGATTGCTATAGTTCTTTGCAATATTCCCATAGCAAACCCATTACTGCTTTTGATTTTGGCCTAGATAAAATAATAAAGAATTGTCTGCATAGTGTACAGACCTGATAAATGCAGTCCCAAGGAACTTTTTCATACTTCATTTCCTGCTTGAACTTATTGTGGTTTTTAGAGTTAGGTCGAAGTGAATTCCTGTTGCTGCTGAACCTGTTCTGCTGCCTGTGAAATTTGTGTGTATGCTTGAGAACGTTGCAGGAGCTTCTGGAAAATTCTGTGTGATGGGAAACCTGTCCTTACTGGACAGTGTGAAACAGGTAGAGTCAGAAAGTTAGTTTGTGTAAATTAACAATTAATTTTCCCTTTCATCAGTTGGAAGTATCTTTCTGGAGCTGTCCTGCAATTGTTCCTTACAGGGTGAATTCTTTTAAAGGCAAACACACAAAATATCTAAAATTTAGGCAGTGTGTTCTCACTGATTATTAATGCTGTTAAACACTACTTACTGAAAAAAGTTATCATGTGAATGTAGGCTTTAGCATAGTTATAAAGACAATTTTTATCTAAAAATGTATCAGGGAAAAATCAATGTTTGGAAAATAATGAGTTTTTATCAACTCCAGTTACTTACAAATTTTGTTTATAATTAAGTTACTTTCCTTCACTAGTATCTAGGTCAGTCTTCCTGCTGATACTGACTTTGCCTAGGAATTCTGCTTAGATGAAAAAGAGCAGCTTTTAGTCCGGTATTTCTGATCTTGGTAAGGTTGGTGGCTTCAATCAGACTGCTAGGCAAATGGGTGAGTTGACCCTGCAGCCCTTACATGGGGAACCAGTTGTACATTTGTTGCTCGCTTGTTCTGTACTTGCACAAGGTGTCACACTCCAAGGCTTGTGTACTTGGGTTGGGAAAACCCTGGATGAAAATGAATGGGGTTCTGATTTTTCCTAGTTTGCTTCAGAAGTTCTTGTCAATGCTGGAACTTTGGTTATTCTTTTGGGCTCCTTGGATTAAGAAAGGCAAGTTAGGGCTTCATGTTTTGGCAGTTCAAGAGCTGACCCCCCCCTACCCTGGTCATGGAGGAGCCATAGGATTCTGCGTTTCTGATCAGTTCCTACAGGTAGCCTGTTACAAACAGTCCTGAGACCCTTGGAACAAGCAAGTAGGGCTTGGCACTTATTTCAAAAGACATATCAGGCTACAGAACAGGAGTTGCCAGACAAACTGCAGAGCACGGGGATGGTTTTTGGTACAGATGTGATGTTGGAGAACACAGATTGTACATGTTTTAGTGTCTCAATATGATCAGGCATATATTTAGAATTGTGTTACAGTGTGTCTAGATATATCTACATGTGGATGAGGACCATCAGATTTTTTTCATTGATTTCGGAATTCTGACTAATGTAATACTTTGTATAACTATGTTTTATTCTGTTTAATTTTTTTCAGTCATGGATTTTGAAATGTGGACTGTGGTGTTTTTGACATTGTGGCCTGAAGTGTTGTGCCCTTCTAGCCAACTGTAACTTTCTAAATTAGGTTCACTTCTTCTTCACTGAGAATTTTCTTCACAAGAATTGTACTTTATGTTCCCTTTGAAAGTTTCTTGGTACCTTTGATGTCAGTCACATATAGCTAGAGTCAGGTTTCAGAGCTATGAGAAGAGTTTAGTTGCACCACAGGTGTTTTGCAACCCATTTTTGAGGGTTAGTCACCCTGAGTGACAAAATATAGAAAGAGGAAGAACTACATTTTGAGTTTCTTAGGGATTATTATTTAGAACAAGATTTCTTTAGTATTGAATTTTTCATTGAATTATTGTTTGCACATGTTATAATGTCTGGGTAATCTTTTTTTACCCTCATCAGACAAAAAGTGCTTCCATAAGTACATAGGGAACAAAAAGAAAAGTGAAAGTATGGGCCTGTTGCTCAGTGGTACAGGGGACTTGGTTACACAGGACATGGAAAAGGCTCAGCTATTGAATGTCTTTGCCTCAATCTTTAGTAGTGGGACTATTAAGGTTGGAGTAGATTTTTGACTATTATAGTCACTATTTTATCAAGACTATTCCCTTAGTAATGATTTTTATACTACTTCTCCAAGTATGGCTTTTTAACAGCAGGCCCTGGGCCTAACATTTTCTAATTTTTTTTCCCTTAACAACGTCCATACTTTGGTCTTCTTGACCTCAGGTTAGCTGCCTGACTTCAAGACCCAGTAATTTTAAGCTTGCTGGTGAAAGATCACTTTTTCAAATGAAGAGTCCTTAGTGTGAAATGGTAACACAACACTCTCCAGTGGGGTGATGATCAAGATTTCCTTTTGTTCCTCTGGCAGGCAAGTTCACATTGAGGCTTAACCTCTTGCTTATCCTTTTATTTTCAGCTGTTGTCCTCTTAAGTTCACAAGTTCTCAGTCTTTGTTGGGAGTCATAGAAGTGTTAGCTCTTCACTGTGTTTGTTGTCTTTATTCACAAGGGTACAGTTCTTCCTCATCTCTTAGTAGGATCAGGTGTGCCTTTCTGTGCACATGCCATTCTTGTGTCTGGGGTGGGGGGCGGGAAAAGCCAAGAAAACAACCTTTTAAACTGTGAAGTAATAATGTAAGGTACACAGGTGGGTAAATAGATTTTTGTATGTTTTCCCATTTAAAATGCCAATATATCTCCATGCCTCCACATTTTGAAATACATACTATATTCTCCCTAGATAACATAAAAATATCGAATGGCAGGTTTCTGGAACATGAATTATTACCTTTCTGCATGTGTGTTGTGATGAGCTGGAAGTGACTAATGGTTGTGATCTGCGTGCATACGTATGCTGCTCTGTTAAAGCACTCAAGTTTATTTTAAGCAAGAGGACCATTCTGTCACTGCCATAGAACTCAGTGGAGATGTGATTTTAGTTTTTATGGGAAATAATTCACCCTGACAGTGGTATGGTCTGAATATTTGTCAGAGACAAGTACTGTGAGCTTTTAGTAACAACTGCTTATAATAGAACCTTGCATAGCTGACAAAGGAAATTCATATGTGTGAGATTTGGAATAGGGGTCGAGGAGAGTAGAAATAATGTTGGTGCAGTAAGTTCATAGTTTATGTTCATAATTTAACATCCTAGTACCTTAGCGATTTTACACCTGCATTCTGGTATTTTAGCAACAGCAACAAAGTATTTCAGAGCCTTGTTCTTCTGACTAATACTACCAATTACCTTATGTTGTTTCTTTGTGTCTTTTTCTGTGGGTAGTTCATTTTTAATTTTATTTGTGGAAAAAAACAATTTCTTATAGGAGACAGCCCATTTGTACTAGTCTGCATATCATTGGTAAGCAACTGTCTTAACCTTTAAAGATTGCAGTTCACTTTTGGCAAAATAGGAAGCTATGACTATAATAAATAATAAATTGATCGTTAGCAAACACCTCTTGATAGTCATTCCCTGCATGTTAAGTTCAGTATCTTAACTTTTATATTGATTTTTTTTTCAGACCAGATTAATCTGGGGCATGTTTGGGTTGGGCGATGGAGGAGGAAATTCCCTCCTCATGCATGCCTTTTGTGCAGCAGAGCCTTTGGTTTTGTTTTGGAGAAGATTACACCCCTTGGGGGACGTGCTTCACCTGCTGAGAGGTTATGAAAGGCAGCAATTTAGATTATTTCATAGAAACTTACAAATAGAGTTTAGATAAGCAAATTATAAGGTCTTTGATTTAATAATTACAGGCTGATATTACCCATGGAGTCCACAGTGCACTCAGATGGTTCATAGAGCTTATCACTGATTTCCTGTATGCAACTATTGCAGAGTATAAACTGATGGGGGAGGGTGGATGTTTTCTCTTTTATTTGAATCCCTGTTGTTCTGGTGATGATATGGGGTGGGATAGTTGGGTAAAGCATTTTGGGCCATTATCTCCTGCATTTGTGAGTCAGAGTCGTAAGCAACTGAGCTGAAATTTGAACAAAGTGTGGTTCAGAATCCCTTCTGTTCTGCAAAAGTCTTTCCCCGGCATGACAGCAGTTAATTAGGAAGTAATGCTGGACTGAAAGGCATGCACTGATATTTCAGACATTGTGCCACTCACTGTTTATTAGTTGAGCTAAAAACTGGAACTATTTGCCTCCAAGTGTATCCATATGATAATTTCTCATGTCATCTCTTAGGGCAGCGTGGCTGCTAAATTATATTACTATGGCACATCTGCCAGCAAAACTCAGCAAAATGTAATAAGTAAAATTCATTGCTGAAACAAAATAGATTCATTGAAAATCTCAGCACTTTTGCCTTCCATTCTTTCATTCTAATTTTATTTTCCTGTTTAGTTAGGGTTTTTTTCTCTACCCTGTTGTGGAGACATTGAATTGAAACTAGAGTCATGGGTACATTTTTAATTGGGTGCAATCCATTTTCTACTTGAACCCACTTAAAACTTTTGGATTGATTTTTCTTAGCTGTAAACCAGTGATTACTCTCATCTGTTTTCATGGGCAATCTGGAGTGTCCTGTTTGCTGAGAAGTAAATCCCTCTTGGCTCTCTTTATCTCTCTCCTTAATTGAGATTTTCCTCTTCTCTCTTTTCCTGTTGCTTTTTCACATCTTATTTCCCTTGCCCGTCTGTCCACATTCCCAATAGTATGTTTTGTATATTGCTTCGGTATTTCAGTTATAGCGTACAGATTTTATGGGGAAAAGCAGAATAAAGGCTACCAGAATAAAAGTATTGGATACTGGGAGCAACTGCAGGAGTACTTAAAAACAACAAAAAAAAAGTGGTTAAAACAATCTAGTATTTGGGGCTTATGTAGATTCTGATCTTGCTGGCCCTTAGATATAATGATTGTAGTTGGTCTTATTATGGAAAACAGTGGAGTTGCAGGGTCTGGTTCTAAAATATGCAGGACCACCACCTTTATAAAAAGGTGATGAAGCTTTTATAGAAGAGACCTGTCAGATCTCCCCCTAGAAGAGTGAAAGCTGGAGAGTCCCCCTCTGTCACTGCCATCTCCCCTCATCTCTCTGGATTAGTGGCTTCTGAATGCCACCAAGGCTGTGTTAGGACAGTACTTCACAAACCTCAGAACCAGTAGAAAGGTTACCAAGTCCAAAAAGGTTTGTGTGTCCTTTTGAGGGGAAAAATAGATGGAGACAAATCGTCACTGTTCTTGCATTGATCTCCTGTCTGTATTAATCATTGTTAATCCCTCTGTCTGGTTACATTCCAGTCCAACCTTGTTTTACTCAGGATAAAGTTGTTGAGTGCTGCAGAAAAATTGTTGACTTGAGAATTGGTTTCACAGTGGTGGTGGTGGTAACCTCTCCAGCACTCAGCATTTGTTGTGCCTTGTGTACTGAGTGACAATGTGACAAGAAAGACTATTAGGCTGCCAGGTGAGCTGGGGCAGAAGGGCTGATGTGCACACTACTCAGGGTTAGCATCATCTGGTGTCTGTAGCAGATTGTCAGAGAACATGCCTCAGAATAGTTGGGGTGGGCTTCCTCTGGGGAGGTTTCAAGACTTTACTATTTTTTCTGTGTATTTTTAATACGAGACCATATGGTGCCTGTCGTCGTGAAGTTAGAGGCAGGTCAAAGAAACGACATCATCTTGTTCCAAAAACAGGACAGGAACTTTATTGTATCAGAGGCTGCGATTCTTATAGACCTGAGTCTGGACACATGTCCAAGGACCATTGGTTTCTCTATGCATAAATAATTCCTAACTGGACACACAAACCACGCATGTCAGTAAACATTACTCATCATTTTAGAAACCGGATATCTGTTCCAGGTGTTACAGCTTTCCTTCTGTGCATATCACCCTGACGTGTGCAGAAGGTTCCTAGCATAGTCCAACTATTACACAGAGACTTCAGGCCAGCTGAAGTCTACCCCACACAGGTGCCTTTCAGAGTAGTGGTGGCGCATGGCACTGTATTCACATTGTCCCAGGGTTGTGCTGAAAGGAGGTACGGAGTGTTTGCAGAAATGTGGCTTGTTGGGGGGAGCTGTCAGCAGTGAGTGGTGCCCTTCTAGGGGTATGAGAGACTTCTGCCAGCGAATTCTGTAGTAAGAATTCATTAAAGAGTTCTGATGATGCAGAAGGTGAGAAAAGTCTAGCTCACTCTTCTGTTGTCAGTGTTGGTTGTATATGAGAGAAAAGTGGTGAAGGTATGGTTTTACTTTGGTATATAAGTTAAATGCACAAAGGGGTGTGCAAAATGAGTGTGAGCATTTTCATAACGGGCCTGAAATTTCTTTGCATTTGGATCTGAAGTCTTTATTAGTTTTATTGGATAGTGCAGAAGCTGGATACTGTTTTACTTCTCTTAGCATTATGAAATGGATTACCTTCAGAAACAAGTAGTTAAGTTTACTGTATCTATGAAATGTGTTACTGACTGCCCCTCAAAGTCTCTTTCCAGTTGTTCCCTACAAACTGACGGTAGAACATAGTGTGTGTTATCAGCTTAAAGCTTAGATTTGCTGATCCTTCTTTTTTTTCCCTCCCATTTTTTTCTTTTTCCTTTTTCAGATGTATACAGCTGCCCTGAGCTGTGTAGGTTTCCTTATTTGTAGGTCAGTCAAATGCTGGGCGTTGTTCTGTTGCTGGTTTTTATTTTCCTGTTCTGACAACAGAGCTAATGAGTATCAATAGAAAAACTAGTTCTGTTCATTCTCTGTTTTCTTTAGAGAGTAATAGAGACCCATGCTATCAATACCTTACAGACTATTCTGATGTTATCCTGAGTGGAAAATCAGGGGAAAGGATGGAAAAGAAAAATTAGCTTAGTGCTCTCTATGTTTTTTAAAACATCGAGGCAGACAGGTTTCCAGTGTAATTTATCTAAGATTTGAAAGAATTCACTGAAAAATGTTGTTTCAAGGGCCAGAAGATGAGGAGGGGAGGACTAAGAGGAACTCAGGATTTGCTTCTTATTTGTTTCAGCGATTCTATACATGGGTTCTTGAAGACCAGATAGGGAAGAAAAACTCCAAACCATCAAAAACATCTCAAAAAGTATAGTTATTAGTATGATAGCATGGCTTTTTCTTCTTTCTTTTTTTTTTTTTTTTTAAATTTTATTTCTGGAGAACCCTTCCTTCTCCTCTTTTTCTCTCCTGCCTATACTTGTAAGGAATAATATCTGGTGTAACCTCTTTTTTTGCTTTCTTCTCTGTTTGTGGTTGAAGTGGATGTGGAGATCCATCACTGTGAGTGATAAGGTCATGCAAAGCGTCTTTATTGCTTCCTTAGAGCAGCACTGCACATATCTCTGTGAATTAGCAAAATTCTTCAGTAGATACTTGGGCTAATCTAGTGGGAATGTGGAGTTACAATATTCCTTCTGCCTTTGTTACCTTTCCAGGGTCTCATGCATATTTTGGAAACTGGTATAGAATAACCTCCTGTGTTTTTATGTTTCTTCCCTTTGATCCAGCCTGTTTCATGTGCATTGTCTTTAATCATTGCCTTTGGTTCACTTAGCCGCAATCCTTGTTCTTCTCACAGGTGGCAGTTTTCTTCTGTGATTTCTATATCAAAGCTCTCTTTATTAAAATTTCATTCTTTCTCTGCTATGAGATGATAATAACATCTAAAAGTATTACGAGTGGTAACTGTAGTATGATGGCAGTGAAAGGCTGTATGAAAATAGAGCTCTTGAAAGGGACAGGAAATGGAACAAAGGATTGGATCCTCACAGACCTAACACTGAAAGACTGAACTTCTTCCTTGAAAAGCAGGAAGATGTGCCCACTGCAGCCATGTTTAAGAGAGGAATACTGAGCAAAGACCCATGAGGTGGTACTGACAGGCAGCAGATGCAGAGGAATGATTTCTAGATGCCGGTCAAGTGTTGTGGGTTTTCCACTGCACTGTGCAGAGCAACATTGCATCAATAATACTCTTTCAGAAAGAAAACAGTTCAGTTCTGCAGATATTCATATGGTTTTCATTTTTTTGAGGAGCTCGCTTTACTTATAGTCAGCAGAATCTCTTGCTTTGAAGCTGTTGTTAATTTTGCTAGGAATAGAAGTAGTAAACATGCCAGGCACTGTACAGAGACATAACATGGGGTAGTGGTTGTGCTTTCTGATCTGAAAAGAGGGAAAAAAAAAAAAAAAAAGACTGAGAGAGTAGAACAAAACAGGAAGGTGATCTGCATAAAACCAAGCATCTGGTTTGTGCCTGGGCTAAGACCAAAGCTGTGTCTTAGCTTCTGACCAGTTGTCTGTACTTGCTGTTCCTTTCATACGTCATTATAACCTGTTTTCATGGAGTCTGTAGCAGTGAAGGTGGAAACTCTCTCCTTCCTTTTTTTTTTTTTCCTGTGGTCCAGGTTACAGCCGAATTTTGTGGCATTTGAAGAGCAAACAATACCATAGCTCCATGAATTGCAAAACTGCAGGAAGTGTGGCAGCCCTCCCTATCTCCAGCTTTACTTCCGTACTGTGACGTTCTCATCGGGAGCTTTGGTTTCATCCCCACTGGACGTGCAGTGACCTGCCTCGGCATCAGAGCAGAGGAAGCAGTTTGCAGATCAGGGAGAGCCATGGCCTTGAGCTTGAATGTTTTTCACCTCTTTTCTAAGTTCAAAGTACTGGTGCTTGTCACTTTGTTTTTGATGGTGCTATGGACCACATTCAGTTACTTTGTGGACTCCAAACAGGAACTTTCTAGATCTAAGAGTGTGATGGAGGTTTTCAGAAAGGTAACTAGCCTGGTGGACAGTCAAAAGGAAGTGAAGACTGAATCAATTGCGAATGTTCCTGCGGTGAAGTCATTTCAGGATCCCTGCCCAGCTCTGTCTCCATACCTGCGTAAGTGATGGTGCTTTCCTCTCTTTTCTAACAAGTGAATCTGCTTTGGTACTGCTGACTGCCTAGTGGTTTTACAGTTGGAGTTCTGTCCTGTGAATCAAATACAAGACAGTCAGTTGCAGTAAGCACTTCTGGGTGAGGAAGTGACTTGTGGTACAGAGTGCCTGTGCTGGGTTAGGCTGTAATTTGTGTTTTTGGCTGAAACAGCTTTGGTAACACACCAGTAACTTGGCCACTTTGAACAGTGTCTGTACTCTGTTGAGGCTTTGTCTCTCTCGTTCTTGGCCCCCTAAAATTTGTTGGGGTGGGGAGGAGTTGAGACTGCTGAGCCCATATTCCATACCCTGTGATCATGCCATTCATCACACTCATCAATAAAAGCTCAAAGAAAGGAGGATGTTCATGGTGGCAGTGTTTGTCTTCCCAAGAATTGCTCTATGTGCCAAAGCTCTGCTTCCCTGGATGTGGCTGGACACCCAGTTTAAACAACTAAACATTTGATACCCTCTCCTTCCACCGCCTGCATAGGCATGAAAACCAACTGGGGCTTGAACCTGGGTTTCTTGTACTGGTTACAGAGTGCCTTATTAAGTAACTGCACTAGCCGCAACCTGAAGTGACTCAGGAAAGTTTCTTGTGCTTCTCCTACAGAAGGTGCCAGCAAACTCATCTTCAAACCATCTGTTACACTAGAAGAAGTGCAAAAGGAGAACCCTCAGGTAGCCGAGGGCCGGTATCACCCTACAGAGTGCTCAGCACTGCAGCATGTGGCCATCCTCATCCCACACCGCAACCGAGAGAAGCATCTGCTATACCTCCTGGAGCACCTACACCCCTTCCTACAAAGGCAGCAGCTGGACTATGGCATCTATGTTATTCACCAGGTGAGGCACACAGTGCAGAGATGTGTTTGGGTGAGGGCGATGTCAGTGCTATGCAGCCTGAGGAGAGACTGCTGCCTCTGCTGTCTGGCCTCAGTCCTCCAAGCCTCCTTCGAGCACTTCTACTTGTTGAGGGTGCCTGCAGCCATTGCTGGTAGGAATATAGAACTTCAGCTGCTGGGGAGTGCTAATGGTGGCTTTTAGCTGGTGTTCATTTCTCAGACTAAGTAACTTACTGTTTCTGAATTAGTGTTCGAGGTAGGCACCTTTTGCACTGCTAATGCAGCTCATTTCTCTTGTATGCACATATGTAACCAACCTGTTTTCTGTCTTTACATTTGGAGTTGTTTGGATCTAAGGCCTCAGTTTGCATCTAGCCCTTCTCTCCCATCTGCTTGCTGGCTGTTGTGCTTAGTAAGTCATGTGTATCATCTAGATGTATTTACTTTTGCTTTCTCAAATTAAACACAACAGCTACTGCTTGTAGCTGCTTTATTTGCCCAACAAGGGCAGTGGGAAGAAGTTGTCATGGCAGAGAACTTGGTTCCTGAAAGATTTATTAATTTCTTTATTTACATTCTTTGTAGCAATGCTGGCCCTAGCGGCTAAAACTTGAGCAGACTTGTGCCCCATTGTCTTTCATCAAGGTGTTTGTGTTCAACTTGCATGAACTAGAAGCAGCATATATTTCTCTTTTGTAATATGTTGTCTTTTACTTATCTCTTACCATGTTTACTTTCTTTTACTGTCATTTACTTATGTGTTCTGCTTTGACTCTTAAGACTTTTCAGACAGCAGGAGAAAATGGTGATAAATTAATACCGTTTCTCTTTCCTTCTCTTTAAAGAAGCTAGAGTCAATCAGTATGAGGCAGTGTGTTCTATGTGAAACCTTGCACTTACATTTTGCTCAGTGTCTCAGCAGAACAGATACAAAAATCATGGCAGGAGATTTTCTCTTGGAGTGGGCTGTTCGTTCCTTTTTCAGAATCATCATGTGGCCTGTAGAGTGGAAAAACAGAGACCTTTTTTTTTTTTTCTGCCTTAGTATGTACTGTAATTGTGCATCTGTTGGCTCATTCTAGGTAGGAAGCAGTGGTGAGCAATAAATCATTGGGAGAGTGGACATACCTTCTTAATTTATTGAACCATATGAGGTGAAGAGCTGCTGTTGTCATGTTAGCAAAAAGTAATATGCAAGTATAAAAGTTTTGTCTGATGTGAGCAGCAGGGTCAAGTCTGGACTTACTCTGTCAGAGATTTTGTTTGGAAGATTGGAAGCTTTCACATAGCTTTTCCATGTAGATAAGCATACCCAAAGACTGGTCTAACAAAAATCTAGGGAAAATCCATTTTCACTCTTCACTTGTGATGTCATTAATTGTTTTAAATATATTTTGAGGAACGAAAAACAGGATTTAACTATTAAAATACTTTGGAGAAAGATTAATAAGAGGGTCTTTTGTATTTTTTCTGTGAGACATTGAAGGGCGTACTCCAGATTTCTTCTTTATGGGCTCCTTGTAACATCTTGAAAATCATCCTTCTCTATGTAAATGTGTCCATACATGAGTGCTGTGCTGAAAACAATGTGAGTTTGTAAGCCCTAAAGGGTGAATAATTTCTTGCCCAGCATGAGTTTTTCTTGTGGTCTGTGTTGTTCTTCCATAGAAACAATGGAGGACAATTCTCTCCTTTATAAAGTAAATTTTGCTATTTGTTCAGCATGTGCTCTGACATGGAAAACTGCTCTTCCTGGAAAACAACATCAGCTGTCATTTGGCTGCTGTGGTGGCTTGCACTGATGAGGAAAACAGCAGATGGTAGATGCTGCTCCTGAACTAGGCTGGGTTTGGTACTCAATACAAGTGATGTTTTCCACATGTACCTTACCAGCCATCTGATTTGTTCTGTTCACTTAATAACCTATGCCTTCATCATCTGGAGGAGATTATCTGATGGCTATTTTCACATACAGGATATTTTAAGAAAAACAAACACCCTCTACCTCTCCCAAACATACCAAAAAAATCCACTAAGAAATTTGACATCCTAGATTTTGGGTGAATTGTATCTAAATTTTTCCTGGAAAATATATTCCCTGAGAACAGAATTAACTGTTTATCCATCTCTTAATTTCGCAGAGTGGGCATTGAACTGTATTTACTGACTTGCAGATATGGAGCCACAAATCCCATAAATCTTCTTTGTGCAGGAGCAGATGGCTGTTAGTGATGATGAACAAATGCTGCTTTGGAGCAAAGCATTGCTTTTTAGAACAATAAAACATGCCTTGTGTACAACAGCTTTTCCCTACAGCTCACCAGCTCTCAGCCTGGGGAGGCCAGCTTCTGTCTTATTTTCTCTTGAGCCTCTTGCTGTCCAAGCACCTTCTAGAAAATTTGCTAGAATTCCAAGCAATTTCTCTTGAAAATGTCTTTTTTATTCTTTCAAGCACACCAGGTTCCTAGCTCTGGAAAAGCACTGCTCTCTCTGTTTCTGGGAGTGCAGGACTTGGCCTTCTGGCTCCCGTGTGGGAACTTTGAGACAAATCACCACTTTGTCCTCAGAGGCAGAAAGCCTTCTGCAGGCTGGAACATGTGTGTGGCCAGGTCAAAAATGAATACCAGGATAAGCACACCTATTGCTCTGCAGTGAATGTTGACATGACAAGCTTACAAAACTGCCAGGTGTGTGTGTATATACCTATACCTCAAAGGTGAAAAATTGTATTTTTGAAAAGCAAAGCCAAACTAACTTATAGCAAAAGCAAACAATGAAGACTAGTACAAGTCAGGTGAAGCTCTGTGCTAGGAGGTGGCCCTGGGCAGCAGCAGCTTCAGGTTATAGGTAGGAGTTAAAAACGAAGAGACCTGCTATTTACTTTCCACTCTGCCACCTGTTGTAATCTAAGGAAGTACAGGGAACTCTTTTCTGTATTGCTGTCCTCAAAGCTGAATGGACAAGCATAAATTGTTTGTGGCAAGGACTCTGACATCCAGAAGCTAATTAGTTTGGGACTAAGGGGGGGGGTTTGGTTTTGGTTCTCTTTTTTTTTAAAAAAGGACTTCCACGAGCCTTCCTGACATGGTTGTATGGAACACCAGTTTCTAAACTGTGTACTGATACCTCTTTTGCTGTGGAGCCTGATGGGAGCTCCAGGACAGCGTGCAGCAAGGGCAGTTAAACTACATTATGGATCACTCATTTTTCTGGTGTCCAGGTAACCATGGGCCCTCCTGGCCCTGGCTGTGTGTTTGCATGGCAAGTAGAGACTGAAGAAACCCTTTGCATGGTTGGCTGCTCCGATACTGCATCCAGTGTCATGGGGCAGCTCCTTGTGCAGTTCCTGCTGTAAAGGCTGTGCCACACAGATGTGGTTGCAAACTGTGATCAGAACAAATGCCTGGGAGCAGTTCTTGTTCCAACAGTGTGACACCACCTTCAGAGTTTTGTTTTTTTTTTTTCCCATTCTCTTCCACAGGCTGGCAACACCAAATTTAATCGAGCTAAACTGCTGAATGTAGGATACCTAGAGGCCCTAAAAGAAGCGAACTGGGACTGTTTCATTTTCCATGATGTGGATCTGGTGCCAGAAAATGACTTTAACATTTACATGTGTGACACGCAACCAAAGCACCTTGTCGTTGGCAGGAACAATACTGGATACAGGTAGGAAACCAGGAATATGGAGAAAATACCAGCTGGGCAATGCCATTTTACTGATAATGTTCTTCTGATGGGGCTGTGTGCTGGTATCTACCCTTCCACCTGACACCAGGTTTCTGGTGGTAACACTTTACCTCTCTGGAGTGCCTTCTGACTGTACAGACACCTCTGAAGTCAGCCCCATTGTCATGGTGCTGGTTTCTGGGTGTTCTGAGAGGAGCGCAATGTGCCAGAGCCTCTGCTGAGACCTTCTGTCAAAACTAGAAATGCATTTGCATTTTCCTGGTCCTGTGATTTGAGGGTGTGATCTTACTATAAAAAAACTTGCCACTTACCTTTTGCTGTTGAGGTGGTAATGTCTGATATTGAGAGTTCAGGTGTGAGAATTTGCTAAGAGATAGGACTGTCCTTTAATTACTTGATTAAACAGTGTCTGACATAGCATCATTTTGATTTTTTAATTGGTCCCCTAAGGGCTTGTGTAATATAAATAGTTTAAAGTAAAAGGTCAGGTTCAGTCCACCTCAGGGGAAAAAAAAATTATGAGCTTTGTGAATTTGACTAAAGTGTTTTCATTGCACTTGTTTCTTTCAAGATTTGCTTTATGTCACATCATTCTAAATATTGATTAGAAGTGGGCTTTTCAAAAGCTGATCTCAAAGTACTTTGAAGTAAATCTCTGATTCACTTCTGGGTTTCCTTTGTTAAATATATGAGGAAGAGGTGGGATGTGCCAATTCTTATACAGAATAATGCTCACTTTTCAGTCATTTAGTGAAAACTCAAACAAGCACATATGAACTGGGCTTGTGACAGGTGTTTGGAGCATTGTGCCTTGCAGAGAGAATGCGGAAGATTACAGGATGGCCATTGCACCAAAGGAGCAGAAACACCTAGCTGTCAATCAGTCATGCACAATTCAGGCTAATAACATGGCACAAAGCTCGAGGGGCTTGTTACCTCCTGTGTTTTGCTTAGTTAAACCCACAGATGGAGTTTTGCTTTTACTAAGGGATCTTCTCACTATTAGTCTCTCATGTTTCTCCTGTTTATGTAAAGGAGCTGTTAGTTATAGGTCAGCTTTAAGCTTTGGCTTTAAAGAGTACAGACAAAATGGTTTTGTGGTCAATACCCTGCACCAGCATTTGCTAGAATACTGGTGGTTTCAATTTGATTCATAGTTTTTCTGTCTCACTGCCTGTGTTTACACATCCATGAAGCAGGGATAATAATGCTCTACTTTCACGGGAATTCCTGGGTATATCTGAAGGGATTCAGATCCTGAGCTCAGGAATGATACTTGAACTGAGTGAGCTGAGACCACAGGTTGAAATCCCAGATGGGTGACCTCAGTGTCTGGCTGCAGCTGAGGGGGAGCATGCCAAGACATATTGTTCAGGTGAGGTAGAGACAACTGAAATCATACCTGTTCTGTATTAACACAAAGTAGCTGGGCATGAATGTGGTTTGCCTTTTTTTTTTTTCTTTGTTTGTTTGCTTGAGTTTCCTGGGAGAGGGTTGTTTTTCTTCTAGGGGCATATCTCCTATGGTGATCCAGTGCATAGTAATTCTAGCAGCCATGCTCCTTTGGAGAGCCAGTGCCTTATCTTTAGCTGCATAAACTACAGCTCAGTTTTAGATTCTTTAGATAGGAGGTTTATGTATTAAGGCTTTGAAGATAAGGGTGGAAAAACTTTTTATCTTAGCTAAGCTATTTCCTTGAGACCAGTACAACATAATTTCCTACTTGACCCTTCCTATAGTAGTTTCTTCATCCCAATTTTAAAAATTCCAAAGGAGCTGATATTCTCTTGTCCTCAGGGAAGACGTGGTTGAACATTGTTGCAGAGGTGCATTTTTACAGGTGGTGTCACCTAGAAGCAAAATACACCTGAGCCTTGCCAGTTCTGCGCTGGCCAGGGAGGGCTGAGTGGGCAGCACTGTCCTGGTTACAGAATCACTGAATTGTTAGGGTTGGAAGGGACCTCTGGAGATCATCTAGTCCAACCCCTCTAACAAGGCAGGGTCACCTAAAGCCGGTGACACAGGAACTTGTCCAGGTGGTTTTAAATGTCTCCAGAGAGGGAGACTCCATGACCTCCCTGGGCAGCCTGTTCTAGTGCTCTGCCACCCTCAGTGTAAAGAAGTTCTTCCTCATGTTGAGGTGGAATTTCTTGTGTTTTAGTTTATGGCCATTGCTCCTCGTCCTGTCACTGGAAACCGCTAAAAATAGTCTGGCACTATCCTCTTGGCACCTGCCTCTGAGGTAATTATGGGCATTGATGGAATCCCCTCTGTCTTCTCTTCTCTAGACTAAACAGGCCCAGCTTTCACAGTCTCTCCTTGTAAGAGAGATGCTCCAGACCCTCACCATCTTTGTGGGCTCCACTGGATCCTCTCCAGTAGCTCCTTGTCTTTCTTGAACTGTGGAGACCAGAACTGAACACAATACTCCGGACATGGCCTCACTAGGCCTGTATAGAGAGGGAGGGTCACCTTCCTCGACCTGCTGGCCACACTCTTCCCAGTGCAACCCAGCTCTGGCTCCTTCGGTGTCTGCCTCTCTGGTGGTGTGGAGGAATTATGGGGTGCCTAAGCAAGCAGTGGGGTGCATATGTGGATGTGTGGGTGGGCAGTCAGTTCCCAAACCCTGCCAGGCTGCTGGAACACGAAGATGTGACTGGCAGTACAGCCTGAAAACATGGCTGGCAAGGGCTCTGCCCTGCTGTTGCTGCTTATGGGACCTTCTTACTGTCCTTTCCACCTATTCACCATGTTTCTCTGGAGCACCTATAGCAGAAATCTCAAGGTAGTAATGCATAGTTAAAACCTGATGGAGCTTCCTCTATCTTATGGTTGGTCTCCTCCAGGAGAGGAGATAAAGAAGAGAGAAAAATCTGTTCACAATTCATGCCTGACCAAATTGACAGCCTTCTCTGATTTGAGTAGCTTGGTGGATGAGGGGAGAGTAGTGGGTAAAGTTTATCTTAAAGAAAACTTTCAACACAGTCTCCCATAATAGCCACACTGACAAAGTGATGAAGTATGGACTAATAAGCAGACAGTGAGATGGGCTAAAAATGTCAGAGCTGCTGTGCTCAAAGGGTGCTGATCAGTGAAGCAAAGTCCAGCTGGAGGCCAGTAACTAGTGGGCTACCACAGAGTTAGATACGGGGGCTGGTGCTGGTTAGCATCTTTGCTAGTAACCTGAAAGATTGGACAGATTGCACCCTAAGCAAGTTTTCAGAAGATAGAAATGTTGAAGGGATGGCTAATGTACTAAGCCTTTGTCAGGCTGGATAATGTTGCCAGCAGGAATCTAAAGAATTTCAACGAAGGGAAATGCAGAGTCCTGTACTTGGAGAGAAGTAACTCCACGCACCAGTAGCTGCTGGATGCCAACTGTCTGGAAAACAGCTTTACAGAAAAGGATCTGGGCCAGCGATGTACCCTTGTGACAAGGGCCAGTAGCATCTTGCACTGCATTAGGAGGAGATTTGTCAGTAGGCTGAGGGAGGTGATTGTTCCCACAGCACCATGGAGATGACACCTGGAGTGCTGTGTCCAGTTCTGGGCTGTGCTGAGGGGTTGGACTACTTGATCTCTAGAGGCCATTTCAATCTTTAGCAATTCTCCTGTGATGCTATGACAGGAACAAAAATCAGCCAGGAAAAATAGTTTGAGGGAGGTTGTGCGTTGTGGGTTTTGGGTTGGTTTTTTTTTTCTTGGTGTTTTTGAATTATATTCATAGTAAACCAGAAATAATAATAAGCATTGCACCTCTGCTTGTCTGGCATGTAAATTGCCATAGTGGATACTTTCTAGCCCTGGCAATTTGTTAATCTGTTTATATTCACAAACATGTAGAAATCAAAATGCAATCTGCAGCCATGTGCACATCACCTGAATTGGCAGGGGCAGGGTGGTAGATGCTGTGTTGTAATGTTGCCTTAAGGGCCAAGGGAGAGAAGGGCATCATAAAAAGCAATTAGCCAGAATGGTGTAAGATGAATAATCATGCCATGTAAACACCTTCTTGAAGGAGGTGCAGTTTTCAGGATGGGGAAGGTAGAAGCTAGAAATGAATATGCTTTAGAGCAGAGCTCCATTACATCAGGTTACTAAGTAACTTGCACTGTACAATATCCCATAGCACATGATCCCCTTGCTGTGAGCTGATTTCATTCCAAGTTTCAGATTCAGCTCTTAAGATAGTCCATGGCTCGCTGTTGTTACCACAAAGCTGCCACTGTATCAATGTGTAGCTTTGTTCGTTTTCTGCACATCAGAGTCCCTGAGGTGAAATGCCTTTTTGGCTAGAAAGGGGAATCATGTAAAAGGAGAGAAACTACTGAAGAAGACTGTTGTCCCAGTTGGAGAGTTAACTTTTTCTGACCTAAAGCAAATCACCATCTTTCTGTGAAAAGAGGAGGACAACAGGACCAGCTGCAAGGATTTGTGTACCCTTAACTCTGTGAAAGACAAGTCTAGATGTGAAATTTCAGGGTGATATTTTCATTGTTGTTAATTTGACTTCTAATTCTTCATTCTCTCTTCTTGTGTACCTCTAGGTTACGGTACAGGGGATATTTTGGAGGCGTAACTGCTCTAACAAGAGATCAGTTTTCCAGAGTGAATGGATTCTCTAACAACTACTGGGGTTGGGGTGGAGAAGATGACGACCTTCGAATCAGGTAAACAATAAGAAATCAGTTAAAAAACATTTTTAAGAGTTGATGTGAATTCACACCAAACCTCCAAAAGGAGAATATTACAGTGACCTTCAGTTCAAAACAATATTGCAGTGGGGATTCAAAGTGCAAGATGAAGTTCTGTGAGCCATTTCCTCTTTGCAAGGGTTAGGCATGCTCCTCTTCCTGACAGCATTGCTGGTTGTGGGTGGGTTAAGTTATTTGCTTGGGGTGTTTTAGCTTTGACTCAGCCACACAGTATTTGTATTTTCACTTGGAAATTGATTATAATGGAAATAATAAGATTGACATTTGGAGTGCGGTTTGCCAGAGATACAAAGGTATTGAGTTCCAGTACTCTGCAAATGTGGGAGTGTTTTGGGGGGACTGGATGTTTTGCATTCATCAACTACCATGACTTACTCCAGGCAGGGCTTAGTTTGAATGTGAGTGGTGTTGATTATTGTAAAGATAGCAAATAACTTGAATTTTAGAAATGCTGCATGTATACGCATATATCCTTTGCTCTTGTTAAAACTAGGTTTGCAGATCTGCCTGTCAAAGTAGGAGCAACTTGTTAGTGGGGATAGGTTTAGTGGGACAAAGAAGTCAACAAAACTTATGTTGATATTTTGCCCTGTGTCTAGGAAGAAACCTCTAATCCTGCATTGCTGTTACTGAAGGGGGAAAACCCCACAAACAGCAGAAAAAACCCCACAACCCCACAAATCTGCTGGCCGAGCCTGCCAGTTTGTAATTGAGTTACACACTGCCGTTCTAACTGGTTACCCAGTTCTGTGGATTCACGTAAAACTGGTATCCGTGGTGATGTTACATAATTGCACAGGGGATCAAGTGTGTTAAAGTTAGGAGCTTCCAAATGAAAGTTTTTCTCCGTTCCAATATAGCAACTGGTCAACTATATCTCAAGAAATCTAAAAAGTCTAATGCAGACACGTGTTTCTGTCCCTTGTCAACTACTTTCCTTCCTACCCCTACCTGGACACACCAGCTGCTCAGTAACTCAAGGGAGCTGGCTTTTATTGTGGTTGGGGCTGGCTTGGCACCATCTTATTCCCCAGCTTTCTGTGGGTGATAGTGGTGTTTCAGATGTTCCTGTGGGTACTGGAGAAGCAGCTGTGCAGCAGACCAGCAGGATTTACTGAGGGTCTCTGCAGCATCTGCAAGGGGTTGGAATCGAATGGGACACTTGCGTGTGGCACTTCTTAACTTTGCAGCTGTTGGTCTTGGTGTGGAAACTAAGTTGTAGGACCCAGCGTGTGCACTGCAACTGCTCCTGCTTTTCCTCTTGGGTGGGTCTTGGGCTGTGCTGGCGACAGAGTTTGCAGGGAGTAGGTAAGGGCAACGTTGCCGTCTCCGTGGGTTGTGCGGACATCCTTGGAGCCTTCCTGAGTGAAGGCAGCAGATGGCAGCATCCCTTCAGTGCCTTCAGAACTCGGGGCTGGAGAGCTCTCAGGTCCTCCTGTTCTGCCTCCAGGCTAAACGGGGCGGTCTCTTTTGGGCTCCTTCCTAAGGCATGCATCGCCAAGAGACTTTTCAGATCGTTTGTTATAGTTATTTGATAATTTACTGCTATGAAGTCATTGAAAGTCTGAAAGGGGCTTGGTTTTTTTTTCAAATATTGGTTTCCTATCCCTGTTTCAGCTGCTGAGTGACTAGCAAAGAGGTGGACTATTCCTTAATTCCACTGTCATTATGTTAACCCTTTCTGCTGTCAGAGCAAAATTGTTGTGTCCCAAAAGCTCCAACCCAGTGCCAGATGTTAGACACTTCAATCCGTGTATGGGGCTCATTGTTTCTGGCACTGTTCTCAAAAAGATTTTCCTTACGTGAACAGATAAAAATTTTGCAGCTGGCTCACAGCTATTAAAGAAGAAAAAAAAGCTTGTTTTCTTTCTTCTCTTAAGTGAAGAACTATCAGAAATAGGGGTTTTATTGAAGGAGTTGAGATGAACTTGTTGCAAAACACGGAAACTTGCTACAGAGCAGTACAGAGTAGACCAATGAATACCAATGTAAATGTACTCTGTTGTATAATGTGTGCCTTAAGGTGTTGTCTTATAGCACTGTTGTTTCTTCCAGGGTTGAGATGCAGAAGATGAAAGTGGTGAGGCCGTCTGCTGATGTAGCCAGGTACACGATGATCTTCCACAACAGAGACCATGGTAATGAGGAGAATCAAGAGAGGTGAGTCAAGAACAGTGTTCCACCTGGCACTGTCTTGGTCTGTGGCTGGGAGCCGGGCACCTCGGAGGCCAAGTTCTTTGCTATAGCACCTCTGTGACAACACTGCTCACAGCTGGCATTTGTTCTGTACATGAGATCTTTGTAGAACTGAATGGGTGATATGCCTTAGAAACTGCCAAAGTTATGGTTATATGGATATGATTTAAGCATATGATTTCAGGACTTTTTGCCCCCTATCTGATTGTCTATGCTGAGGACAGGAAAAACAGGACTTCACATTCCTAGCAGATAGAGAATGGCAGCAACCTTGCTTCCAAATTTACTAGTAAGTCCGAAAGAGATCGAAACTCCTCTCCTGTGCATGTCAATGAAGATTTTTCTCCTCTTTCTCCTCAGGATGAAGCTTCTACGCCAGGTATCTAGAACATGGAAAACAGATGGGCTGAATTCTTGCTCATACAAACTGCACTCTGTGGAACACAACCCACTGTACATCAACATCACGGTGGACTTCAGTGTGCAGCCCAAGGTCTCATAGGGGTGAGCACCATAAAGGTTACAGGAAATGGCAACAGATCTTGTTTGTGGCTGCTGGTAGAGCAGATGGCTTTTGCCACTCTGCTTGGAAGAGTACTTCAGTTGCAGAGAACGTAAAGTGTTCCTTCACAGCATCTAACTGATTGGTTGAGAACTCCTTTTTGTGAGGACAGGAGCTACAGACTGACCTGAGACAGGTCCTTGTGTTCTTCTATGCACTTTTTGCTGGGACATTTGCAGAAGTGTCCTTGTTTGGGCTGGTCCAGTGGAAGGACTTGAACCAAGTCCCTGAAAAAAAAATTTGTTTTGCAACTATTTCTAAACTTATTTGTTGTCTCATTGAAAGCACAAGAATTCTTCACCAACTGCAGACTTGATGAGAAAAGCTAATTTTTTCTAGCCTAAGAACAAACTTATGTATGAGGGAAGGGCAATAAAGGTTATGGTCAAAGAGATGTTAAAAGTCTCTCAATAAATGCAGTCTGCTGAACTCCTCAGCTCCTCTCATCCTTCAGCCCCCTGCCGAGGGACTGCTGATGCATCCTGTGGCAATGATCAAAGTCTTGGTGCTGCAGCAGCATGCGTGTTATTGTCCAGGTATCTGGAAGGAAAAGCAGTGGCCAGCTGTGTCAGATGGAGAGAAAATCCTCTCTGCATCTTAGGCCACACCGTTAGCAGACCATGTATTTGTATACATGTATATTATCATTTGTGAGTCTTGCGGAAGAAGACAGGGTTAAGTCTGTGGATAACTAACTGTTCCACTGTGCTACAGTGTTTGTGCTAAAATCTTGATTGGAGCACTTGACCTACTGCATTATACTTAACTGCCTTTACAGGTAGAGGTGAAGTCAGGCTTGGGAGAGTTTCTTTTAAGACTCGTTATTTCAACTACAGAGAAGCCTAAAAAGTTAAATGTTTTTAGGTGTAGTGGGATAGAAGAAGCTTTTCAGTGAACAAGGAATTTTTATCTTCAAGTAACAAGCAAAACTATCCAGTGTCTTGCTCTCAAAGTAACTGGACCCGGCCGGCAGTGCTATGCACTGACTTAATGAAGAAAGAAAGTTTACAGCAAGGGCTTGGGCAGACTATGCCAGTCTTGCAGTCAGGTAAGTACAAATGCATTCGTCTCAGGGTCACAGCTCCACTCTTTACATATTTTACTTAGTTTCTCCTCTAGCATTTAGTTTTTCAGAAGTATTTTATGTTAAAGACAGCTCAACCTTGAATGATAATTAATGTTTGAGCAAAAGCTGAAGTACTAGATTAATTTTCCTGCTCCGAGCAGAAGGTTAGACTAGGTGACAGCCTCGGGTCCCATTCAACTTGCATTACTTACAGCCACAATAAAAATATTTAAACACTGATGGATCAGGACATAAAGAAAAACTGGGACTTAAGCACTGGTTTGTCTGGTTTCAGGGCAACTTTCTCTTTTATTACACTCTAACTTAATATTTTATAAAACTCTTAAGCCAAACACAACTCAATTTATTTTACTCCCAAGTCACAGAAGATATTTACAGAACTATAACTGGCTTCAACACTTTCTCAAAATATAACACTACAGAGGCCAATCTGACAGAATGGCTTGCATCCCAATTAACACTCAAGTACAAAGCAGGACAGAGTTATCCAGTTAGGGAACAAAGGTTCCAGAAAGCTGGGATCAGCCTACTGTCAAGGAGACTTGGCTCAGTACTTAGTTTTACAGTGACATGGACAATTTTTACAGTAAGCCACAGCTTGTTTATTAGCTGTCATACCCTATTCCTGAAGCCTGTCCTTCTAAATCTTAAACAGCTTGAAGAAAAGTGAAATGCATGAATGGCAAAAGGATTGGTCTCAGGTGCTGCAGATTCCACAGGACAATGGGAGGTAGCAGCTGAATACCCAGGCTGCACCCAACCTCTGCTTTTGTTTTCAGTCTCCTAAGAAAATGGGCGAACATATCCAATGTCCACAGTGATCTTGGTATAAAGAGGATGCTTTGTCCTGGAAAGGAGCTTGAACTGTAATGAATTCATTCCATCAGCTTTCCATGTTTTCCTGGTGTTGTGATGGGAAGTAGGCCTGAGAAAGGAGGAATACCTGCAGTTAGAAGAACGAAGGTGGGTTTTGCAGTGCAAGCTGCAGAAGAAAGAGGATTTCAGAGGGCACAAAGGGTTAGCAGGGAAGTCCTGAGAAAAATTTTTCCCACATGATACAGAATGAACAGAGTAAGTTCACACTTGAGTTTTCTGAACGAGGAGGGCAATTTGGACTGGACCCTACTCAGACAGGGAAACCAGTGATGTGGCAACTACAGTCTGTCAAAACCCAAGAAGTTGGCAGTAGCTTAGAGAGATCCGTGAGTGCAACACCAAGGCTTGTAGCAATGGTGTACATAGGCTGCTGTAGGTAGGTTTTTAGACAGGGTTGTTATGGAAACCTGAGTTTGAGATGATAGAGATGTTCACTGCCAGTAAGAGAAGCCTCCACCACACTTGACCCAACACACTCCTCCAGCTCTTCTATATAAAACAGTGTTAGATAAAGTCTCTCATAGCACCTTTCTCTTGCCTTCAAGCTAGAATACTGTTTTCCAGTATTTCAATGGCACATTTTAACTCCATACAGATTAAAGAGCAAGTTTTTTATTAGAGGGAAGTTGTAACAAAGTGCCTCTTCAAAGTGAACTCTCCCTTTTTACAAAACAGGCAGAAGTTTTTCTTGAAGGTTTACTCCCTGAATTATTTCATGCTTAAGTCTGACAGGTGTTAACTTCCTCACTAGAACGTATCCTTCACAATAGAGGAAAAAAAGGTAGGAAACAAGGAGAAACGCTTCAGGTACAGACAGAAGCCCAGTGTGATTCAGTTGAAACCGACTGGGAGCTGCTTTTACATAGATTCCCTAAAGCAGAAAAAGCAGTGACATGAGGTATATTTACTGCCTGTTCTGAGAAAGGTGACAGTGACACTGCCTGTCTCAAGGCAAAGTGTAGCCCCCAACCCGAAGTTACCTTCTCCAAGGCTCTTGCATCTCTGCCTCTTCATTGTAGTTCATCACTTTGTAGCGTCCAAGGTGAGGTGATGTCCGGACTATTTTCATTCCTGCTAACTGAATCCTTTAAAACAACATACAAAGATATTTCTTAGCCGTTAAGATGCCCTTTCTAGACTTGAGGTGATTTTCAGTGTTCATGCAATAAAAGCAAAAAGCAGAAGTAGCACATGATCTTCTCTATCTGGGTAGGCCAAGCTTGGGCTAGAAAGCTGCCAGCTGCAGTGCACTTCAACAAGGTACACGAGGATTATGGCAAGCAGGGAATGAACAACAACATACAGAGCATTCAACAGCAATTCCCATGAATTTGACGAAATCATTCCACTTCCTTCTAACAGCAGACCTTTTGCTGCCTAGAGGTCCATCACCTAAACTTAAAAACAAACAAGCAAACCAAACAAAAAACCCTCAAACTTGCAGTTTCTGAAGGGAAGCCAGTCCTGAGTTTCAAAACCAGATTAAGACTCTCTGAGAAGTGCCATTCATTCAGATGGCCTGATTATACCGGTTCATAAAAGATTAGTGATAAATACAGGCACCAGACAAATAAATGTGAGCAAATGTGAGCTCAGCTGCAGAACAACTAGATAACAAAAGAGTGAACTGAAGGCTCAGGCTTCTGAACAGAGCTAAAAACAGCATTTTGGGTGACCCTCAAGCAACCTACAATCCACTGCCAATGGCACCTATGTTAGTTTGCAAATAAAAAGTGCCTTTATTAGTGCTATGGCTACCCAACCTCTATCACAGGACAGCCCTTACACAGAAAAAATTCCTCTGAATGTAAGAATGAATGCTTGGTCAATTGAGGTTATCTGACTGGCATGTTTGCAGCATTTGACTGCATTCTATTGAGATCTGATAGAGCAGGAATGTTATAAAGCTGAAAGAGGCCACAGAACTGAAAATATTTGTTAGTTTAGAGCCCTGAGAGGATTATAACACTTCACTGACAGTGTTACAGTACTACTATTTCAGACTGACTTTTAGATGAACTTGTTTTCTGAACATAAGCTTATGGCACATTCAATCATAAAGAGACAAAGCAAGAACACTAACCTAGCTTTGCTGTTACAGTTTTTGCATTGCAAAATTAAACTAAAGCTGTAGTATGGTACAGTTCATACAAGAATTTAATGCTAAGAATGCAACAGACTTTCCTATAGTTGATAATGTTAACCCGTAAGTGGGTCCAATTAGAATAGTGTTTGTCTAAGAGAAGATAGATCCTGGTGTTTGCTACAACTCATACAGTTCTGCAGTCTGCCAACTGTAAGTAGCAGCCAGCAGTTTTTTTCACTAACTCTGCTTTAATAAGCAGTATCCTAGCAAAAAAAAAAAACACAACAAAAAAACCAAACCAAACAAACAAACAAACAAAAACAAAAAAACCCCACAGGACTTTTTGAAATTGGACACTGAAATGTCAAAAAAAAAATTCATTAATTTTGTTGCTACATGGTAAGAAGGGCTTAAGCACCTAAAATCCAAATACCAGATGGTCATTCAGGAGCAGACGGCTCATTCCTAACTTGTGCAGGTTGAGACTTTAGAATGTGAATAAATCATTAACAGGCACTGCCCATGGCCTACATATATCTCTGGGCCAAAACATTGCAAATCATTAATACACATTTTCTCTGAAAACAGATATCTCATTCCCTTCAAGAAAGGGCTGTTTTGGGACCTAGATAATCCACTTGTTTTGGAGGAATCTCTTCAAGGAAGTGCACTCCTATGCAGAACTGGCATGACTCTTTATCCCTCATACTGAAAACCGTATTAGATGCCTAAGCTGTCCTAAGAACAGCTCAATAGACCCAGCATTGTAGGGTTTGATGTAAAAATCTATTTTACTGGCATTCCATTCCTTTAATAAATGTTGACTCTCTAAATAACCATACAACCTTTTAGTTGGCTTCATCTGAAAGGCAAAGGAGGAATTCTATGTTAGAAAATCTGACTTTCAATTCCTAGAGGAATACTGCTTTGAAAAAA
Organism: Grallaria varia; assembly: GCA_013396735.1. NCBI lineage: Eukaryota > Metazoa > Chordata > Aves > Passeriformes > Formicariidae > Grallaria > Grallaria varia. Next base: position 68,741 of record VWZG01008667.1, read on the forward strand.
ACCTGTATAACTTGTCAACTGTGCAAGACAAAAAAAGAAAAAGCCTTCTATGGTCAGTTTAGTTTCCTAAACTCCCCATGAGCCTGCCTCAGTGCTGGGTGATAAAGGTGTGAAATGTAACTACAAAGCTGAATACAGAAGCTGCAGCCATGATTCTCTACCTGAAGAATTCGCAGTAGGCAGAGTACCTGGAACTAAACTCATCATATTCACTCCTACAGCATGCTGCTGCCATGGCAACTGAAGTACAAGAAAGACCATCAACTCTTGCTGTCACTGACTCACATTAGTACACAGGCATCTCCATCACCCAGCACTGCAGACAAAAGATAGAATTCCTTGCGTTCCTTAACGCCAAGTATCGGTGATTAGGTAATACTTGGAGCAACCTAAATGCACTTAACTTAAATTCCCAGCTGTCTGAGAATAAGTAAGTACCTTCTTATTTATCAAGCTTGCAGATTCCTCCCCTCCACTGGGGCTCTCCACATCAAAGGAGGCACTTGTCAACTACTAGTGGTTATAACCCCTGGGATTAAAGGCACAAGGATGTGAAGTAACATTCTGCCCTCTAGAACGGAGAAAGCTTTGTTTTCCCAGCACACGGTGATCGGATTCATAGGTTCTGAGCATCTTCTGATATAAACCATTCCCAATGCCACCAGCATTTTGGATTATAATGATCCTGCAAGCACATTAAGGAACAATGTCTTGTTCTTTTCTAAGGGTAGTGTTACACTTCGCTAGCCAGCTTTGTTCTAATTTGAGCCTCTCCTGTGATTAGTACCTTGAAGCAATGTCATCATTTTCACCACCGTCGCCCCAGTACGTGTTTGGAAACCCATTCATCTTCATGTAATGGTCTGGAGTCAGAGCCGATACACCCCCAAAAAAGGACTTGTAAGGCAGACTAAAAGAGAAAAAAAACCAAACAGAAAAACAAAGCAACAATATTAAAGGCTAATACCTGTCCTCCACATCTAACAATGTGATGATCTAAGTCACACATATATTTTACAGACACTGTCATTACAATGCCAAAATGGTAAACAGTATAATTTCCATCATTCCCCTTGCATCTTCCTCCGGAGTAGACCAAAGCAGAGCTGGTTTCAAATTCCACATCTTTGGTCAGTTTAAAATACCTGCATCCTATCACATCATCCTCCATATGGTCCGGTATTTCCCACCTTATACTTTTATTCTAAAAGGAAAGTCAAATTGAAACCTGCCAGTCATTTGCCAAGCGGAGCTAACAGTGTAACAGCTAACTACAGGCAAGGAACTGTTCAAGGCTGCATGCTTAGGTCAAGAATATCCTTTCCTAGGGAAGTCACTACTGCAAAACTAACACACAGAAATCCTCATAAAAGCTGTTACCCTCCATACCTTCTATGCAGAAAGTGAACCAATTAGAATACATACACAGAAAGCAAATGGATGCACTTACGTGTACTGAAACTTATCCATAGCACTTGCCATGTGCTTGGGATAATATTCATCGCAAATGTAGAGGTTGTAGTCATTCTCAGGTACTAGGTCAACATCGTGCAGGACAAGGCAGTCCCAGTCTTCATCCTTCATGGCTTCCCGGACTCCAACATTAAGCAGCTTTGCTCGGTTAAATGAACCATTCCCCACCTGGAAAAGAAAACCTACATTTCTTCACCAAAACAACAAATATGATAACACAAGTAAAATTTGTGTTAGTAAGAAGGCCTTATTCAACTGAATGACACAGTCATGAATCCATACTGGCTGCATATTCCACGTTCCCAGCTCTGAAAATTTCACCCATCCTCTTCACAACATTCTCAACATTTGTCAGTTTTGCTGTGTCAGGGGCTGCACAGTTGGCACCTGAAGAAGGTTGACTTTCAAGAGATCTGTAAGCCAGTCCTCAGGTGTAAATCTAATCTAAACCTATTATCTGTTAGTTTAAAGCCATTCCCTTTTGTCCTGTCACTACATGGTCTTGTAAAAAGTCTCTCTCAGTCCTCCTGGTAGACTCCCTTCAGATACTTGAAGGCCACAATTAGGTCATCCCTAAGCTGTCTCTTTTCCAGGCTGAACAAACCCAATTCGTTCAGCCTTTCCTCATGGGAGAGATCCTCCAGCTGTCTAATAGTCTTCATGGCCCTCCTCTGGACTTGCTCCAACAGGCCAATATCCTTCCTATGCTGAGGACCCCAGAGCTGGATGCAGCACTCCAGGTGGGGTCTCACAGGAGTGGAGTAGAGGGGCAGAATCACCTCCCTTGACCTCCTAGCCATGCTGCTTTTCATGCAGCCCAGGACACAATAGGCTTTCTGGGCTACAAGCACACATTTCCAGCTTATGTCCAGCCTCTCATCCACAAGCATCCCAGGTCCTTCTTGGCAAGGCTGCTCTCAATCTGTCCGTCCCCCAGCCTGTACTGATACCATGGGATTGCCCTGACCCAGGCGCATTTCTTGTTCAGAACATAACCCGCAACTGGGAAGCTCAGCTACACCACCAGGCACATTTGATTTAGATTTACCTGCTGAATTAAGTAGATAGTGTAACTGAGCTGCTGGCGCTGCAAGAAAGGATGAATATAGTAGAGAAGATGGTGGAGGTACTTCTCCTGGTTCCTGTAGGCTACAAGGATGGCGGATTTGTAGCGGGCGAAACAGTGAGGTGGCTTGTAGTGGCCACCAGACTGAACAAAAGGGTTTTTTTTAATGATCATCCTTTCACTAGGGAGCACCCTGAAGGTGACAGTTAATGGACCAACTGTAAGGAGAGACAGAAAAGACAAAAAAAAGATCAGTGATATTTCTCAGCCTTCACTCAGACCTATCAGATTAGCTACACATGTTCACTACTTCAGACACAGCCCTACCACAGAACAATTAACAACGCCCATGCAGCTGTGCCTATGGGATAAAATTCACCTCTGCCTGCTGGTCACCTCCCCACGGCCCTGCATGGAGAGGTGCTGGGCTCACTACCAGGATGGCATGATCCCTACCAGGCATCCTGAGTCCTGGCACAGCCAGCAAGCCTCACTGGGATCCTGCTCAGCTTGCTCTTCCCTGGTATTGGCTCCCTACTACAATCTTGTGCTGCTTAGATGAGATCCTTGAATAATGCATTCACTGCAAGAACAGAACTCAAAATTAATAAAGATGAACAGACACATCTGCTTTTGCAACCCATTTAGAAAACTTCTCTAAGCCTCTTTCAGAAGACATCTGAGGACAAAGATGTCCAAATGGATATTCAGCAGGTCAGAGGGGAAATAGTTTAAAGCCTGGATGAATACAAACACTTCAGAAAATGTTAGTTTTATCTTAAAAAAACCATTTCGACTTCAATTTGACATTAAAATCACATGCTGCAAGGGCTGTATTTGCTCTGTTATTTCATTTTATACACTGTGAGAAGTAGGCAGTACTTCAAAACGTTGAGAGAAGCAGATGACAGAGCTGAGAAGGAAGAAAGGTGTTACATTTTCAGGAACAGGTGCAAGGTAGCAAAAGAAACTACATATCATTGTTCCTCTACTCAGCACCTCAATTTTAAATACAAAACATACTGGATGTGTTCAACAGTTTTTACCTAATTAAAAAAATAATTTGCATTTTTACATTAATTCTTCCATTCTTCAGATGGAAAAAGCTTGACAAGTCACAAATAAAAAAAATAATCAATTACCATTTCCACACAAATCTCATTGTTATTCAATGAATAAACAAATTCTACAATTATTTAAATGCCTGTCCTCTTGGGTACTGAGAAAAGCCTCCAGAAGTAGCAGAAGAGTTACTTTTATATACAAATCAGTCTGTCTTAATGATCTCCTACAACTGTCAACTTCTAAGAAAATTATGCACAAATGCAAAGCAAGATTAAAATCTAATAGTTTAGCAAACTAGGGAAAAACTTTCACCTAAACCATAATTACAAGCTGACGATTTCAAATGACACTTCTATTCAACAATTCTCTGCAGGCCATGCTACCAAAAGCAAAATATTTTTTTGTACCAGAAGTCTGTGAGGCAAGTTTGTTGTTGTTGTTCTTTTTAAACAGCTATAAACAAGATTTTTTCCTTCCAAGCTCATAGTTAATGCCTCAGCTGTCTTATTCCATATCTTGTTAGTCAGACTCCCTCTTAAACCACTGAAATAAACTATTTGCTCAAAAAACTTCTGATAATGAAGCCTGAGAGAGCGCAAATATTTAGGTCTGGTGTTTACTAGCGTTCATTTTGAGCAGGAAAAGGAACAGGTGTGTTTTAAGACTAATTAAGCAGGTCCAGAAGCTCCTTCTTCTAGCCCATCCTGCATTCAAGTCCCTGCTACAAGTCTAATGAAAAACATAAAACTGAGCCTGTGCTCACTCACATCCTGTCTGACACAGAAGGAAACAACATCCCTCCAATGTTTTGCTGGTGGTGGTGGTTGGTTGGTTTTTTGGGTCTTGTTTGTTTGCTTTGGGGTTTGTTTTTTTTTGAGCAGTAACAAGGCTTAGGGACTAAATTCAGCATAAAATTCAAGTGTCCATTCAGAACTGAGAAATGTTTGGCTGCTATGTGGAAGTTGTTATACATCACATTTCTGACGGGCAAGGGAACGTACAAATTGCATTTCCTGAAGGTCAGTCTGAACAGCCACTGATTTCATTCCTCATGCTGTCAAAAAGGTCTGGCCACTCTGAAATCCCACTTCATGCTTTTTTTGGTTAGTTTCTGTTTGTTTTTAAAAAGAAAACCTGAATTTTGCTTGACAGCAAGATCATGCAGTAGCTGACTCCTAAGTATCACTTTTCATTTCAGTCCTCCCCCAAGTATCTAAAATGCAGGGTGATTTGATTTTGACTGCATTACCCTTAGCAGGAAACTGGAGTACATTGCCATATATTTGTACCTGAAATAGAAGGGTAGTTCTTCAGAGAATCATGCTGTGGGCCCATGAATCTAGGTCACATGTACAGTTAAGGTTTTATGATATTATCACCTACTTCTACATGTGCAGTTTCCTTTTCTGCCTCTGAGACTCCCACATTTCAGTTAAAAAATGTTTTTAACTTGCAGTTCATATTGCCTTTTAGATCTGTTGACTCCCTGATTAGCCAATCTTTTAACTAAAGCACTATTAACCACTGATTTTATACAACTGGAGGTTGATAAAGAAATGTTATATTCAGGGATTTCAACTATAAATCTTAACTCCGAGGAAAATATAAGAAAGGGAATTAATCCCTTGTATTCTCCCACAAAGGCAGGATTTTGCGTTCTATAAGACAATTGGGACTCTTAGTATTGCAGAGTAAGATTCTGCAGCAATAATCCTTAAAAAAAAAAAAATCTAAACTTGAATATTAAGGATATGAGTAATACAACATGCAATAGTTTCACTCCTGTTCTTCCGTACCCAAGCATACCATTCAGGGAGGGTAATATCTGCATTTTCCATTTTTTTCAAGATGTTCTTCCATGCTGCCTGGCTCCACACCTCAAAAAACTCAGCCTAGAGACTCAAGCTAGTATATGCCAAGGAGAAAAGAAAAGAAATTAGTGTGATTGTTATTCTCAAAACCTCTGGCTGCCCTGCACTCCTTGGCTACAAGCTAAAATCAGGCTCTCATGTTTCCTTTCTGCCCAACTAACAAAAGGCTAATGCACTGGAATCAAATTAAATCCCAAATGTGAACAGAGCAGTTGCAGGCTGGACCAAAGAGGGAAAAATAAAACTGCTAAAGTGCAGCTTTTGGAAAGGAGGAAAAACCCATCTTTGACATACCAGAAAGCACAGAATCCCAGCTCAGGCAGGGTACAGAACGAACACCCTTAAGTGTCCAAGTAATGCCTCTGTAGCCTAATTCCTAAGGTCTTTCTGTGCCTGTACCATCACAGAGAGGGTGTTTAATTAATATGAAATTCAGTGTGTAGAGTTATGACTCACAATTCCCTGTCTGCACTGTTAGCTGGTGCCACTGACAGCACACTCACTGTTTGCTTTACTTTCCAGGCAAGACAGTTGTATATTGGGGATCTGTTGATTTTGACCAGTTCTATCCCCCCTTAAGAAAGTAACTACAAGACTCCTTGCTACACATTTAGAGTTTGCAGCTATAATTACCACGTCCAACCAGAACAAGCAGAATTTACACAAGCTAAGCAAATGAGAATAATAGCATGGATGAATGCTGCACTGAGATAGTGCAGCACCACACATTACATTAATAGAGTAATATTTTTATAATTCTAACACTGTTCGGAAAAAAAAAAAAAAAGCAGATTTAATTTAAGCCTCTGTTTCTAATGACAGAATACAAGGCTGCCTCAGCGGCAACTGAAAATAAATCTCACTATTACCACCTTTTTATTTCTCCTTAAAGCCAAGAGAAGAAACTCTGATAACATTAGAAAACATAACAGGAGCTACTCATTACAACAACAGATGGTCATGCTCATGAAAAGGTTATGACAGATGGGAGTGAAAGGCAGTAACTACTATAAGAAGGGCTTGGAAAAAAAAAAACCTTCCATAGCAGGACTGAGTTATAAACAGCAGAGTTACTATTAAAGTTCTCAAGGGACAAACCACTTGTTCAGCACATACCATGCATGAAGTAAGTTACCTCTTTAAACCAAAATAAAAATAATAAAATAAGCCTCTAAGCATCAAACTTCTTCCTTATAAGAGGAAAAGACAAACCAAAAGAAGACATCTTGCATGCAATGTGAGAAAGACAGATTTTGAATGTAAATGCTACTTCATAATGTTTAAAGAAGTACACCTCTAGCATATAAACATCTTGCTTTTTCCAAAAACAGAGGAGGAGGAAACAGGCAACTGGTTATTTGTGTAGAAACTTTAACCTTTGAGGGAACTTGAGTAATTTATTCACGATATCAGTAAAGACACTGAATACCTTGTGCAATGCTTTTCAAGTTGTGGTCACAAAAGGTTCAACATCTAGACTTTAACCAGATGTTAAAGAAGTACGACTATTAAGCAAGAGTCTAGTTCCTCAAAGGCAGAGATGATATGAATTCTTACTCCACAGCCCTGGAAGAATCAAAACTCAGGAGGCAGGAAAAAGACAGATGAGCTGCAAGCTGACTTACATTCAAACTGTTATCAAAATGATGTACTATATATAAATGGAAAAAGTGCTGCACTTCATAAAAGCCCTGATGCAGAAACCATTTAAGCCATTTGGCATCCTTCCAGTTACTTTAACACGCTTTGGAGTGGGCACAGTGACTTATTACCAGCTCCGACTTGGAGACCGGAGTCCTCATGAATTGATTTGAAATCTCATTTAATAGAGTTTATGTAATTAATATTAAAAGGCATCAGGCTCGCTGATATAACGCTTCCAAGAGAGATCAGTCTCATGAGAGACGATAACAACCATTCAAGACATTTATAAAGTATTTCTAGATCTATTCACATGTGCCCATTATATACAAAACAAAGGGTAACTACCTTGCAAAGTAGCCTATGTTTCTCAGTTAAAAACAAAGTAAAACACCCAGAAGAGGCTAGCATGCAGAAATGACAGAAGTAATAATTTACTTCCTATTTTTAACGGGAAATATCACTCAGTAAAAGTTGTGGCAGAGTGCTCATTTTTCTTAAGTTGAATCTGTATGAATGCTCCAAATTCCTTGTGTTTCACCACAACAATGGTTCATATGCTCCACTCAAAATGTGTCATGCAGCAAAGCTTCCACAATTACTCTGCCTCATTTGCCTCTAACGTTTTTTCTCCCAGCCAACTTACTGTTTCTGCCTATGACTCACATTATGTTTTTATTTTAGCTCTGAAGTATTATATACAGACCAATTCCCTGTTCCCAGCACTCTCAGGGATGGGCAGAAGAAAACTTAAAAAGATTTCACAGCTCTAAGAGCATGGATTAGCGTAATTTTACCCTGGATCTGCCCCCTCCATATACGTCACTATTCTTGCTTATCTGATGTTTTGCAGACAGGCTGCACAAAATTGCACCCTGTTTCTTTTGGTGTTCTTGTTTAGGGTTTTTTTGAGACCAAAGCTGTCTCATTTGACTCTTTAGGGCAGTGGATTCTCGTCAGTGGTGGAGACAAACAGGGTGCAGTCACGTTTCTGCTGTGCTTTTCCGAATGAAATAATCCAGCCTGAAACAAGGGATCGTAGCTTCCCAGAAGAACTGATGGGCTGAATGCACTGAGATCACTGGAGTTGGCACCTGTGCAAAAAGGCTCTGCGCTACTAGGATTTCAGGATTTAGTTAGTGGAGCTGTTTCCCAGGGAAATGCTGAAACATATACCCAAAAGTCATAATACAATTTCATCATATATACTGCATGTCTTTAACTTAACTACAAAAAACAGAGGCAGGAAGAAAACTTCTCCAAAGAATAAGCATCGTTACAAAGATGGCAGTCTAAAAAGGGCCATCCAAAGGGGCCCGACAGAGCCCTCTAACACAAGTAAGCAACTTGACACAAGTGCACTTGAGCTTCCCACAAAACTTCCACCTGAAACCAGGTCAGACATTTGCTCTTAATGGGCTCCATGTGTGTCGACCAGCTTTCCTGGAACAGCAGGGCAGCTACAAAGTAGTGGTCCGAGGCTAGTTACATGCAGCATTTAGGTAGGCAGAAACCCATGCAGTTTGGAAAAGCTAGACAAGAGTAATGTACTACAGTACTCTGCGAAGTCGGTGACCCCAAACCAGCTGTAAGCGCATGCTGACAGAACTCATCCATTCATGGCTGACCGATTCACTGCTTCCTCAGATGCATCACCACTTCAATAGCACTACACTTGCTTTTGACTCTCTATTTACTTAAAATTCCTCAACTGGTTTAGTAGTGCAATAGGGGGATGAATGCTGCCTTTAAGATCAGCTCTAATTTGGTTCCAGTGTAATCAAACTAACCTATGACCAGAGTTTTAATTCTAAGGGAGAAGTTTCTAAGTCTAAAGGACGTCTAACAATCACAAAAAAGATCACCATGAAAAGCAAGGTGCCAAGCTATATCCTCATGCAAACAGTATTTAAAGGCAACTTAATAAATTTATGTTGAACCACAGGCTTGATACAAGATTGAGACACAGAACTCAGGAATTATGGTGAGTCAAAGGTCAATATTATGCAGTTACCGAAGGGTTGGCACATTTTATACAGGACTGCCAAGAACAGAACTACTAACTTGGTGTTATCACCATGCACTGTTCTCGCTCTACAGTCTCGACGTATCTGTAGCCAAACCTTAAAATACTGCAAGTTTACAGGTTAGTAAAACACTTTTCCTCACATAACCAGTAAAAAGGAGTTAGTCAACGGGAGAAAATCCTCCCAGTGTAAGTATTACCTCAGCATGCCAAGTTCAAAGCGGGGGAGTCTGAAGCAGGTACAACTCGAGTTTAGGACGAATTCGAGGTCATTGAGAGCCCGGGGGCTCGTTACCTACCGAGGAGGGGCGACCGCGGCGGGCAGACGGGCCGGGCGCCCCGGCGGGGGGGGCGCGTGAGGCGGCTGAGGTTGGTGTACACGTCGTGGCTCCTCGAGTAATCCACGACCTGCGGCGAGTCCAGCATCCCGCGGAACACCTTCGAAGGTCCGCCTCGGTAGAGGATCAGGATAAATACCGCTTGGAAGACACATACGGACAGCAGGAAGCAGTGGTTTTCCACGCGGGAGAGGGACATAGTTTTTTAGCCCATGCTCCGGGACCGGGGCGGTGAGGAGTTGATCTGCCTTACACGAGCCGCCGCTCCGCGCTCTGGGCTACATCGCTGCGCAGACCCTCCTCTTCTCCACCACCTCCTCCTCCAACTTTCTGAGGTGGCAGCGTGCTCTCCTAGTGCGGCTTCGCCGGGACGTCCAGAGCCGAAAGCAGCGTTCCCGCTGCCGGTGCTGCCCGAGGGGCAGCAGCGGCGCGGGCTGGCGGTGGCACCGGCGCAGCGCCCGCCCGTTGGCGGCGAGACTACAGCTCCCAGCATGCACAGCGCGACGGGCGCGCCCCGGGCGGGCCGTGCTGCCGCGGGGCACCATGGGAGATGTAGTGCGGCCCCTCCCGCATGGGGACGCTGCGCCGCGTGCCCGCTGCTCGAGCGGCGCCCGGCTGCTGCCCCCGTCTTAAACTGGTTATTGGGCTCCTCAGGGAGACACGAACAGAGACTGAGACATGGGAACGGGCTGCCCAAGGAGGCGGTGGAGTCGCCATCCCTGGAGGTGTTTGAGGAAAGACTGAACGTGGCACTGAGTGCCTTGGGCCAGTTGGCGCGGTTGTGTTCGATGTGAGCCGAGGATCTCAGGGGTCTTTTCCAGCCTGATTGATTCCGTGATTCTGTGAAATGGATACACCGCTGCCTGCGACTGAAGGGACCGCAGCAGCAAGGCTGCTCACCCCACTGTGAGGAGCCTCCTGCCACGACCTCGCTGTCCTTAAAAGTTTTGGCTTTTACAGCCCTCTGTTCACTGGCTGGTTTTGTAAAGAGATGGGACTTACAAGATTTCGCTGTCAGTCATCTGCCGGCTCTCACGGGCATGCTTTCACTTAAATGTGGCAGAGAAAAAGACATCTTACAGATACTAAATTCCTGCAAGGCTCCAAAGAAGCGTCAGGGGCTGGATTTGCTCTGGGGGGAGAGCTGAAAGGAAATCTGTGCCTGTGAGGGGGGCAGCAGGAGCTCAGCAGCCCACCCGAGGTGTAGCCCCGGCCAGCCCCCGTGTGCCGTCCCGGAGCAGGCACAGCACCGAGCACCGGCACAGGCTGCCCAGACAGGCGCCGAGTCCCCCTCTCCGCAGGTATTCCAAAGCTGCCTGGGCACAATCCTGCTCTAGGCGACTCTGCTTGAGAGGGAGGTTGGATCAGGTGATCTCCAGTGATCCCTCCCAACATTACCTATCCGGTGATTCTGTGATGCATGTGCTGTTCTTTTTCTTCCAAACAGGTTGGCATGGGAAGAAGATGGGGGAGAGAGGGTGACAGCATTTATATGGAGAGCTGGGACTAGTCTTCCTTCAGACTTGGCCTAAGATACAGGGCATGCATCTACAGGAAATTACCCCAGCCATTCTGCTGCACAGAACAACTCATTATTCAATTTAAGTGGATTGCTTAAGGCTTGGATGCAAATTGTCATCATTTCACATTTAATTTTAACTTAATTGGTTTTTAAAATAAAAATGTACTTAACTTTTTTTTTCCCCTGGGCAAAGTCTTGCTTTACTGAAACCCACCCAATGCTGCTGCTGCTGCTGCAAATGTTGCTTCTCTTGCATACTGCTGTGACCCTCTACTGTTTACATTCTCCCTGTGCCATTCCCTCCACAATCACAGCAAACCCACCCTGCTTGTCTTCCCCTCCATAAAACAAAGCAATGCTTGCTGTTTTGTGGTAGTTCCAGCGAGTACAATGCCATGGACAGGAAAGAATTAATCTCTGCATCAGCTATGAAACAAACAAAGGAACCAAGATTTTCGTGGTACGACCTAAGGTTGCAGACAGCAATTGTTTTGGGGACTAGTGCTGCTTTATGTTCTGCTTGCAATCCTTCCTTGAGTCACAGTAGGAAATCACAATATGGGAACAACTCAGACAGAGCATGTCTGCCTCCATCTGTCTCAGAGAAGAGAGAAGCTGGACCCACAAGAACCATCCCATAACAGTGGCTCTGCCAACTTCCTCACAGTCAGGGATTAGTTGTAAAAATTGTCACCCAGTGCCAGTTTTTGGACAGAAGAATCAGGCCAGATAAAAAGGCAATCCGTAGTTTTACCTATATTTGCTCCCAAGGCTGGAAAACTAACATACAACTTGCCAGATCAACTGTCTGCAGAGGAGCCAAACAGCACATGTTTCTGTGCGGGCTGCGAGAGCTGAATCTCCAGGAATGTCTCCTTTGGGAGCCTTCCAAACTCAAATGCAGTTCCTCTCTTCCTTTCAACCATCAGCACTGAAATGGGTGGATCATAAACCCACCATGACCCTTTTTCTCACAAGAGAGCAAGCAAGTCAGGAGTGGATAGCAAACTACAGATCAGAACTTCATGGTGCCAGCAGGTCTGAGTCGTTTCAAGGTCACAGTGCTCCTGTTTTAAACAGAGTTGTGGAGAGCTAGGGTGTGAATTAAAAATGAATTGTATTGCTTAAATGCAAAAAAAAATAATGTGACTGTCTCCAGCAAAGCGTGGAAGGGAGGTGGCGGGCATTTTAGCAACCTCTGTGCAGAGGTTTACTGAGGGCAGTGATGGAGGAAAATAATGTGAGACTGGATCTGTAAGAAACAGGCACTGGACTGTCTTCACAGTCAAAGGTCTGCCTTTCTCATTTTCACACGTCTGCCTGAGAAATTAAATTGAATGCATACCAAAAAAAAAAAAAAGACAAACACCATCTTCAACAGAGCTTGAAATTAAGTTTGTGCAAGAGCCTCTGGATTGTCCCAGGGGACGGGGCTTTCCCTCCCTCCAAGTGCAGTTTTACCTCCAATCAGCCCTGAACGTGAAGAGGGACTGAGAGAAGAACCTCGCCCCGCTTAATAAGATTCATTCTTGCTTGCTCTTTTTCTCACCCCTTCTCTTCTCCTCCATGCCCTGTCTCCTGGGGCCTGCATTAGATCCCTGCTGAAAATGCAGCAAAGTGTCTTTGGGAAGCTTTGCCTTGAAAATGCAGGGCCCAAGGAGGGGAGGAACAGCTGATCCCAGCCCCCAGGGTTTCCATTAAGGGAAGAGGAAGATAGCATTAGTCGTTGTACAAGCATTGCAGGAACTTTGAGCCACTACACCAAATCAGAGCTGTGCCTCTTTTTTGGGGTGTGGCTGGGTTTTCTAGTGAGGTGGATGTTTCAAGTACTTCAACCACAGCAGTTCTTTCTCAGCCTTATGCAGGATCTTGTCTTGTAAATTTCACATTGTACTTTAAACAGCATCTTTTTGAATGTGATTTTTTTTATTATACAGGTATGAATTTGGTTTGTACTCTTGTATGCTGAATTTTTAGCAAGGCTTCCTCAAAAGAGTCTTAAAACTGCTTCCACGTTTCTGGGAGGCGGGTACCCTGTTGATGTTAAAAACTCCAGATAGCTGATGTCATGTACCTTGCCCCAATGACAGAGCAAATCAGTGAGAGCATTAGAAGAAGGACCTGGATCTGCTATCTTCTTCCAGGCTTGTGGATTAGCCAACAGTGGGCTCCAGTCAAATAGACGTTTCACTAAAACAGCTTGTGGCACACTTCCTCTCTCCTTTGTGATGGAGAACTGACGGCCTGCCCAACATTTTGACCACCACTCACTCACTTCTGAGTTGTGGTCAGCACCTCTGCAGAGCAGTCTCAGTAGGGATGGTCAGCATGTCCAAAATGACAGCTAGAGATGCCATAAGACTATAGAGTTTGGGCTATATTCTCTTGTCTCCTTTTTCCTTTATCTCTAAAATGCAGTGTGGTGGGTCTGGCTGAGCCAGAATTTGTTTCCCTGTAGGAGCCCTCACAGTGCTGCGCTCTGCATTGGTGTCAATAACACACCCATATTTTGGCTACCACTGAGCGCAGCACTCACTGTTCAGTCAAGGGCAAGATCCTGGGAGGGGACACAAATAGGCCATCTGACCCACACTGACCAAAGGGATATTCCATACCATATGACGTCAACCCAGATATAAAAGCTGGGGCAGGAAGCAGGAAGGGGAGGCACTCATTGTCTCCGATGGCTGCCTGCTGACACGATTAGGGACCCTGCTTCTCAGACATAGCCGGCCATTGCTGCACATGGGAAGTAGAGATTAGTTGCTGCTTCTGCTTTGCACACGCGCACCCAGCTTTTGCTTTTGCTTTTTGTATAAATATACACTGCCTTATTGCAACCCATGATTTGTGCTGGTTTTTTTTTTTGTTTCCACCCTTACTCTCTCCCCTGTCCAGCTGGGAAGGGGAGTGATAGAGCGGCTGGGTGGGCACCTGGCATTCAGCCATGGTGAACCCACCACATGCAGGCACCAGTCTCAGGACCTGAAATATTTTTTCTTGATTTCCTCTTGTAACATTTTGTTCAGATGAAGACTGAAATGAGTAGCTTTGAAATGAGAACAACTAAAGTGGTTATATTCTCCATTACAGAGTCCACTGTGTTTTCCTGGAAAAGGAGTAACCACTTACGCTGCAGACAAGACAATGGCGCAATATCATACTATTCACGTTGTATTTAATAATGCTCTAGTACCATTCAATATAAATAAATAACCATTAAAAAGTACTCTCTTGACATTCTCTTTTGTTCATCAATAGTATTTTCTGCAACAGGAAAGGTTAGTAATATTCGTTGGTTGGTGAATTGGATGAATCTCAGAGAACACAAATATCAGGTATTAATATGCTAGTAAAAACCAGGCGCTGGGATGCCTTCTCTTATTTAAATACTTCAGGTTGATCTGCAGTTTTCCTCCTTACTGCATTCAGTTCCCCTGAAGCCTGTAACTCTTGACAGCTGCTTCTCTCCTGGGCTGTTCCACCCAGCTCTGCTAGCAAACAGCCATCTTCTGGTGCCTGTTACTCACCTACCCTTAGCTGATACACCCTGGCCAGCAGCAAGTCCCTGCTGTCCTTAGTCTTCTCTACAGGGAAGAGTATTTGTGCTGAACAGGTCCAAATACCTGCTAGCCTGGAATATCAGCTGTGTACATTCATGCTGTCCATACAAGGTCTTGGTTCTGCACAATTTAGGGACTGACAGAACTTCTTGATTCACAGAAAGTCTACTCTCCAGGGCCAGGCTGGGGCAAGAATTGAGATGGTGCAATAGGACTAGTCTTGAGAGCTGACTCTGACACTGAACTGACAGTGTAGTACATATAGGAACAGTAATTTTGCTTTCTTATGGGGATATAGAGAGAACAACTCACTAAAAACATGTGTATGGTGGTATCTGTTGCAATGGGAATAGATCCTTGCGATAGACATACACTGTTGGTGCCAAAAGCCTATGCAGGACCTGTGCAAGATTAAAGGCCAGAGAATTAATAACCACACCTCCTCCTGTTCATACGGGCAGAAACCCTGCCCATCTCAGAGGAGAAAATGGAGGATCATAAATCAGCTCCTTTATTCCCTCAGTCTTGCTCATTCATTGAAACCGCACAGAAGGGGACTTAATCTTGGTGTAATGCTGGGTAGAAGCATTGAGCCCTGGCGGCAGGATGGGTTGGCAAAGCCCACTGGAGTGCAAGCCCTGCTACCTTATGAAGAGGACAGGACAGAAAGCTCCAACAAATGCAGAGTGAAAAGCATTTTTGGATGCTGGGCTTCTACATGCTATCCAGTGCCAGTAAGGGTCCTTACAGACCCTTGCTCTGTAAGGACCTTCCTAGGGTCCAGAGAAGACACTGTTTTTTCAGCCCATTCAGTATATCTTCATACCGAGACAGCTGGCAGGATGGCCTCATACTGCTGGGTGTCTTCATCCAGACCCCGGCCTAAGCTGCGCTGAAAACAGTCTCCATTTCTGTATTTGCTGCCTATTCTTTGATTTCTCCTGTCTCCCTCTCTGAACGGAGGCATCTCATCCCCTCTGCCCCCTTTCTGTATTTTAGCCTCTCTCCTATAGCAGGATGTGCAGCGGCTCGTTCTCCATTGAGGGAACATGGACCAGATACCTTTCAAAGACCCCCCTTCATGGAGGCTTCCCAAGACCCCATAGGAACTATCTGCTGAGTGAGGCACTCTTGCTCCTATTTTTACCTCACAGTGATTGCTCAGGAGCCAGAAACTTGGTGCCACCCACGTCTCTTGCATAAAGGAACTGTAATTTCCTTTGCTGTGCTCCCCTCCTTGCTGTGTTTCTGATCATGTTGCTGGTTGAAGACACCTTTGTAAAGAAACCCCAGGGAGCACAGAACTTATGACATTCATTGGTGAGCACCAAGCCCTGCTGTTCTGAAGCAAGGGAATATTCTTTCTTCATGAACATGTCAGGTGATCTAAGTTAAAAATCAAAACTAGCCAAGGAACAGGCAGAGAAGAATTCTAGTATAAATAAATCAACAAATAAATAAGTTTTCTGCTAGCCCATAATTTCTTGGGTGAGGGATGATTCAGTTGCTTATAACTTTCCCCCAGCTGTGAAATCCTTGATGTGTTTTGAATACCTAAAGCCTTTTTTCTTGTGGCCTGAGTGAAGAAGGTTTTCAAGATATGCTCAGAGGGGTTTCTGGGTCATTCAAGAAATCTTCCTGGAAAAGTCCCAGCAACACCACTCCCCACGCACACACATGGTACCAACACTTGTGCTTTTAATCCAGTGTATCCTTCCTTCAGTCCTCATTTGCACCTCCTGCTTTGTGGGCTGCCTACCACCTGGCTGTCTTCCTGTTTTATTGAGGGAAAGGGAAACCCTTCCACATGACACTGACTCCTCTCCACAGCACCACACACTCCTTTCAAAGTTCAACTAGAAAACCTTGTCACATTTGCTATTTCAGTTGTCATGTATGTGCTCAAGATAGGTGTTCCAATGATGTCTCCACATTCCTCGATGTTCTCACAGCAGAGGAGTGCAGGCTTGAGGGTTCCTCTTCTCTGAGCACTTCTCACCCACCTCCACTTCAGAGTTGTCTTCCTCTCCGGAGGTCTAGGAAGCAAGCCCATGTACATGACTTAAGGCTGCTGAAGCACCTGACGGTGATGCAGAAGGCTTCCAGGCCTTGAGCATGATCAAGTCCAGCCATCTTTGCCCCTGTGCTCTGGTCCTTGCAGCGAGACATGGAGGCATGGCCTTTGAGGTACAGTACCTGCCGGGTCTCCCTGAGCAGGAGAGGAGCTTTATCCAGAGGGCTCTGCCCCTGGGGTTCTGCAACAGCATTTTCCAAATCAACCTTAAGCAGGGACAGTTCAAGATCCCAGACGAGGGGTAAGCCCCAGGTCACTTTTGAAATCCCAGACCCCAAACGAGGCTCTTCAGCACAGCTTCCTCTCCAACACTGAAGGCTGTTCCATGTCAGTATCTGCACGCATCCCTCGGAGGGAGAGTCTCTCAAGTTAGCTTTGCTTTAAAGCTGTTTCGAGAGCATACCAGCCTCAGGCCAATAGGTCTACGTTTGTGCTTTAGTGACAACTCCTGTCCTTGAACCACTGAAGAGCAAGTTCTACTATATGCCAGGAGAGACCTTTCGAGGCACCTGCACCCATCCCAGATTTCAGCCCCTATGCTGGCACAGCTGAGAATGGAGATCACATCTACTAAATTTTAACGAATGGTTGAAAGTACAGGGCCCATGGGGGAAGGCAAGCACTCCTCTCCCAGGTGGGGAGGATTGCAGGGCACCACATCAGCTCTGTCCCTGCTTATTACTACCTTTTGGGGCAGTGGTAGCTGATGGGAGTGGTGACGTCTGGGGGTGTGTATCATCCTCCAGCAGTGGAGCAGAGCGCTGGACAGAACAGGCAGGGAGCACAGCCGCTATGGTTGCTGACAAACTTCAGGAAGGATCACAGCCCTCTGCCTCTGTCAAAACAAACACAAGATGAGGTAAAAAGGAGATAGAGGTGTCAGTACAACAACCAGTACAACAGGGCTATGCCATGGCTGAGGCAAACACCTGGCAGGCATCAGCAAACATCCTCAATGACACTGTGCATGGCTTTGGGCTGGGATATGGCTGAAGAGCTGCTTGTTCTATTTGCAGTACAGACTCATAGCTGGGAGGTTTTTTATGGATTAGATAAAGTTATTGATTTTTTTTTGGTCTGCCCTTAAAAATCATTATTTTAACTTCTTTGATAATTTTTTTAAAGAAAGAGCAGAAGGATGAGATCTGAGGATCCCTGTTCAGTTTGTCTGGGAGCTCTGAAATGCAGATGAACATTCTCTATTTCTGAATTTCACAAGGCAGCAGGACCCCTATGCCAACCTAAGCATGCTCTTCTCTCTCAGATGCCTGTAAATAAATTGTAGCAATAAAAACAGGTAGTTTTTATAATACCAGTCTTGAGTGATAGTTTTCAGGTCTTTCAGAAAGAAAACTATGAAGTGAAATTAATTTTTGTCTTCTGCTCTCAGAAGCCAGAGCCTGGGGTTTCAATAGAGTCAGCAGGGATATATGCTGTGATAGCTTTTGGTTGCTCTGCAGCAAGCAGCCATGCAAGTGGTCCCACTAGAGATTATGAGAGCACCAAATCCCACACCAAGCAATGTCTGCCTAGTTCACATCTGCAGGCTTTCAAGGGAAAGAAGACTCTAGGAGGTCTGGGATTTTACTGGGGGGTAAAGACAGACGCATTCTCCCTGTTGTGCCTAAGAACAGAAAATCTCCAGGGGAGCAATTTTGCCTCTTTTTTTCCCCTCAGCCCTGGCTTATCTAGATCATGTATGTCAAGATTCTGAAGTTCAGCAGCCTTAATCGTGAGGACCTCCAAAACACTGTAATCATCATCAGAGTTCGCAATTAAAAACTTTAAGAGAGGCAATCTAACAATTCTGCTTCACTGCCCGGTCAAACATTTTACCTTGTGGGTGTCTCCTGGAGTGGATGCCTCCAGCCCATTTGGCAGGTCAGACCACCTGCCCCGCATGGCAGACAGTGGTGCAGGTAGTATTGTGGTCAAATTGACGGCTAATACAAGTGGAAAGCTCCTTCAAAATCTACAGGGCTGACCCAGCCAACAATCTGCATGAAACCACTGGAGAGGATGGCTTAGATAGGGGTGCAAGTCCTCGTGGTGAATGCGTGGAAGTGTCTTTATCTCTCAGGCTGTTTTTCACCCTTTCCCACAAGTGACTTGTGGGGGGACATTCCCATGAGAACCCATAGCTGGTGTGTGGCATTTCTCATGGAGGATGGCTGAGTGTTTGGCTGGAGAGAGATGGTGAGGACAATTTTAATGATACATAAGTGGCACATTTATGAAAATGTCACATCTACACTCTGCATCTGTAGTGGAACAGTCAGCCCCTCTTCTGAAAATTAATCAAGGAGGCTCTAATCTATTTTAATTTTTATAAGCCTGTTCAGCCTTTACAAAGTAAGTGGTACCTACAGACCAGTTAACCAGACTCTGAGCCCCTATGAGCTGAGTTTGGGCAATCGTATCTTTAGCCTACTGCAGGCCCAGCATGAGTGAGTATGCAAAATGACCCCGTTGCTGCTCGTGGATCTAACAAAAGCAGTGGTGAAAAGTGGAGCTGCTGCCTAAGCACAGGTGTCTTGCATCATTTATGGGTTGGTAGGATATCTGAGATATTAATAAAAAGCTGGCAGATACAGTACAGAGTTTGTGCCCTACAGGAGGGCCAGGTGGGCTCCCCCAGGGTCCCTGTGGTGGCATCAGGTGACTATCTTTAGGCAACTGACTTCTGTCCTTTCCATCTGCTGCTGGGTGTGCAGGCACTGGAATTGCTTTGCACTTTTTGTAAGGCTGTCACTCAGAGATGATGAGATGATATGGAAATTCTGTGTGCAGCTACTGGTGATGTACACAGGAGATCAGTGAGAAGTTGAAATACTAGTGGCTGCCTGTATAAAAGCTGTCAGTTTTATTTCCACTGGTAGAGCTGAGCTGAGGTATCTGTTGGGGTCAGAACTGAAAGCAGCCCTGGAATATCTTCCAAAGTAGGACTAAATCATTCAGCATTCTGTATCCTGACACAGATATGAATAATTTCGGAAAGAGCTGGGTACTCCCAAATTTGGATACATTTATTATTTTGGGACTTTTGGGATAGGAATTTGCCAGGGGCAGACACTGGGATCAGAGGGCATGGCACCTGATAGAGGAGGTCATAGGTCCTCTGAAACCCATTCTTCATCAATCTCTTTCTAAGGGCATATTAATGGTCTCTGATACATTCCTGCCCTCACTTGTGCTGGTTGCTGTAATTCCCTATCCTTCTGCTGAACTTGGCTCTGTGAACTGCAAAGGCACTTCCCAGTGCCTTCACTATTTCTCCTCAGCACCAGATGTATTCCTAGCTCTGGTAACGTTACTACCAAGCCCCTCAAACTAAGAGTCTGTGTAGGTTGTGCTTTGCCGGTTCCTGTTTTGTGATGGTCTAATCATTCCATCAGCCTTTCCCTGCTGCACCCACACCACAGCTGTTCACGCAGGATAAAAGCTGAAAGTGGATGCATGAAGCACTACAGAGGTGGCAGGGCTGCTGGGACAAAAGGTTGTGTGCAGGAGTGTGATTTCCTTCCACATACTGTAGGACAACTCCCACACTAAAGAGAATTTGGAGCTGGCAGAAAGAACAGAGCAAGGAATTCGGCTTGTTCTTAGTACTGAGTGAAACTGTGGGACTCTGCTGCCACTTTTCTCTGTCTGTAATCAGGCAAAGCTTCCATGTGGTCTGCAAGAAGTCTTGAATGAGTAATAAACTTCTTGTGCAAAGGGTGGCATGGTGAATTACTGGGGCAGTCATATATAAAGTTTTTGAGGAAATAATAGCATAAATAAGCAAACCAGTACAGATTATTTGCCTTGTTAAAAACAATAAAGACAGAAGTACTTACACCCTGGAGCTGGCTCTCTGCTTACACCTCTACTCTGGGATCTGTAAATCCACGCTTGCCTTCATTAACCAGAGTGGGCCTCTCAGTTCTTGTGTGCCAGACCAACACCTAGAGGGAATTGCAAAGAGTTCAGGCGTTCTGGATGCCATGCAAACAATGGGAACACCACATTCATTGGGTGGGACCCTCAGAACCTGGGGCTCACAGCTGTTTGAGGTATGTGATTCAAAGGGGTTGATCCTGGGAGACACTTCATGGGGACATGAAACAGTGACAAGGAGGAGGAATGATTCTGGACCAAAACCCCAGACTCAGCTCTGTGCCAATCCTTATGGATTTTGGAGAAGCAGTCTGGGTGCAAATTATACATATGAGGCTCTTTATTAACATAGAATGCATAGCACTGCTCCTCCGCTTTCTCCGAGCTTCACATCTGTTAAGAATTTTGCAGGCTTTGTCTGTCTGTCCCAGCACCGTTTGGCACTGACTTGTGCCAGCACAGGGCAGGCACAGTGGAAGGTGGAGGAGCATGGCAGGAGGCTGTAAAAGCAGCCAGAACCCAGCAAGGAGGCTGTATCTCCAGGGTTTCTTCTCCTACTCACCTTTGTGCAGTTGGCTGCTTTGGGCTCCAGCCCGTCCATAGTTACTAGATCCTTCAGCAGACTGGTTTCCTGGTAGCCTCCTTTAACTCCCTCCAGCTTGAAACTGGCATGAGGCTTCTCCAAAATTAGCTTGATGCTGATAGCAAATCCAGCCATGTCAATAGCAAAGGGACGATTAGGGTCAAAGACGGTTTTCCAGCCCACCACCTTCCCTGCTGGGCTCACTTTTGGGGATTCGTATCGCAGTCCACCAACGAAAGCCACTGGCCAGACTGACACCCTCCTTGTGTAGCGCATCTGTGTGGCGGAAAGAGACAGTGCTGTGAGAATTCAACCTCACGATGCTTGTCCCAACCCACTACTGTACCATTCTCTGCTTTCACTGGCACCTGTCCTCCCCTGCTGACTTTCCATGCAATCACACTGCTCTAGGCACCACAAGCTCTTGTGCACCTGTGCTATTGCTTGAAGAGCTACAGCTTCCAAGGCCACAAGACTTGTTTTTTAGCACATCATTCTCTGAACATCAGCCTCACTGCTCCTCTGTGCCCACGTTCAGTCCCTCAGAAGAATGAAAACCTTTGGTTTTCTGATCTCATTCGAGCTTTTATCTTTTTTTTTTTTTTTTTTAGTAGAATGCAATTATTTTTGTAAATGCCAAGTACAACTTCTCCCAGGCTTCTAGCCCGGTATCAACTCCACTCACTCCAGTTTCATCCTCATGCAAGTAGTCTTTCCCCCATGATTATCCATCTTTGTCTTCATTTATTGCAATTTCTCCCCCTATCCCCCACCTTGTTTTTTCATCCATGGCTACTGCCTGAAAGAATAGGGTTTTATTGAAATTGTCAGAAAAGACCCAGAAAGAAGTAAGAAAGGATGAACCTAACAGAGATCTAAAAAATTCTGAAAACTGGAAATATGCTCTGATGCATAATTCTGCACTTCAGGTGGCTTGGTACATTTTGGCTTAAATTGGTGACAAGGGAGTTTACTGGATTTTTGCAAGTTTACAATAGACTTGGCATCTCACAAAAGCCAGGTTTCAGCCAAAGTCTGGGCAAGCTTCTGTGATCCCAGAGACACAGGCCTCTTGTGGTGGCTGGAATTCACAGTACTGAAGGGCAGCCAAGGAGAAAAGGTGGATCAGAAATTCAGACAACTTTTCTACCATCCCCTACCCAGCACATCCCTACCACAGGGCAGATTCACACTTTCTCAGAAGTTTAATTTTGTTGTTTATTTAAATTAGGACCCTGAGGAGAGGTATAAATTCTGGAGTATATATCCCCTAGTCCCTGGCAAAAAGGACTCTAGCTAGGGCAGTGGTGTGTGAGTGGCTATTCCCATCTGCAGCCTGTACCGTGGCAGGTGTGCTCTTTGCTCTCTCAGCCCTTGGGAGCATGGTTACTGGGTTTGCACAGCGATAGGTTTGCACCTGCCCTATACTCAGCTGCCACTGCATGCAGAGCAGGTGAGGTGAGCTTCAGGCAGCATGCCAGAGCCCTCATCTCCCAGGTGATGATTAAAGTCCACATAGTAGCCCTACTTTAGAGGTCTTTGCAAGTGCAATGGGACTTAAAAGGCTCTGCAGCTATATCCTGCTTTTCCATCCCATGTAATTTTACATCTCTTACCTCTTCAAAGAGCTCCAGGCTGTAAGTATTATCATCATCAGCAAAATACACTACCCCTTCTGGTGGTGCAGTGTTGCTGAAGCTGTCCCTCAGCCAGTGCAGCCCCAGGTTCCTCTGTAGTGTCCCCCTTGGGGTGTGGGATGGGATCCAGGACAGACCCAGCTTCAGGCTCTTGGGCGTCTCCACATTGAGGTGGGTGAAGTTGAGCCCAGCCTTCTCCAGCAGGTTGGATACCAGGTTGGTCCTTCGCGGCGAGTCCTCCACCACCACCCAGTGCAGGTTCTGCACGTGTAGGAAGGTGTTGGCCAGACGAGTCAGCTCAGCTTTTTGCACTGGCCGGGTGTAGGTAGGGGTGATAACGAAGATGGTTGGCAGGGTGTCTGACCATGGGGGAGGCCTAGAGTACACATAATTCTGGATGATTTTAGGCGTTGCCCCTATGCTTTGCTGCTGCCGAGGGCATGACGGGAAGCCTTCTTCTCTCAGTGCAGATGAACCATTCAGGAGAGCTTTAGAGGTCACGTTCTCATCTGTCTCTTCTGGGGCAAAAGAAAAGGAGGGAGGGAGGGAGGAGAAGAAAAAGAAGAAAAGAAGAAGTGGATGTTAGAGGACCAATAACTGCCGGGCTGCCTCCTCTTCAGGGAGGAGACGAGGACACATCTGTCTGGAGTCAGTGCTCAGCACAACAGCATTCTTTCCTCAAAGCCAGCCCAAGATGCATGTTTAACATGCTCTTAAGAACAGTTTATGTGCCTGCTGTAGGCAAACCTTTAGGGGGCCTTCAGGCAAGCTTGTCTTTGTTTAACCCATCCCATGAGAGAGCATCTCCTACCAGGGTTCACATCAGCAGTCATCACAACCACGAGCACACTGACGGCAGAACTCTTGCACTTACTTCTCAGCAGGCTGAGGTAGTGGGTGGTTGGGTACTGGTGCCACAAGGTTAGGAGAAGAGCCCATGGCAAGGCAATCAGGAGCGTGGTAAGAAGGTTACGTCTCCTCAGCATGCTGCAGGGAGCTTCCAATGCCCAGGCATCTCTCTACCTTTCCGAAAAAGAAAAAGAGTAAGGCCTCCAAAATATCACTCACCAGAAATGGAAGGAAGCATGATAAGCATGATAAATGTTTGGCCCTGATCCAGCAAAGTGTTTGTCTAACTTTACAAGGAGCCCCATTAATGTTGTGGGCCTGAACTATTATCCAGCTTCCCTGTCCAACTCTGGTGCTATTGAATAGAAGCTTTTAGCTTTTTATGTTGCTATAAAAAACTTCCTACTGTCCCATGATGAACCTACTGTTCTTGACTTAGGCTTGTTCTTGTTGCTGATTCTGAAGCCAGAAAGGACTGCTACTTGCCCCCTCTCTGGGACTTGTGTTCATTCCTGAGCTTTGTGGTGACCATTTAATTTGCTTCTTTTGTACAATTTTTAAAACTGTGTGCGAGATTTGTGTGCCCGCATATGCAGTTGGACAAAACACATAATGTCAGGCATCCTCAAGATAGCCAGCATCTCTTTCATCTCTGCAGTTTAATTCATCCTCCTTATGCAGATGCATTGAGGCAATCAGGGATGCACGCTATCACCTACTAGGTTTTCCATGAAATGCCTGCCTTGGTCATTCCACAGTGCTGGTGATGCCTGCTGAAAGTTTAATTATTTCACATCCCTTTCTACTTCTGGCTTGCAGTGTTCAGCCATTGCAGCGTTCAGTTTAAATCACAGACTTCAGAGCACCCAGCAGGCCCCACCAGCTCCTCTTGCTCTCCTAGGCTGAAGGCACTTTGAGGGCAGAGAGGGATGGCATCATGCCAATACAAAGGATGAAAGGAGGTTCAAATTAGGTGGTTCTAAATTTCTGCTCTGCTAGGGACTTTTAAGTGTACTGAAGGCCAGTCATCTAAAACCAAGGTTCTCAAAGGGACATAGGCACATTTTGTTCAAAGGCAACTCCTTGCCAAGGATTTGGGTCCAGCAGGTCCTCATCTGTCCAAATGGGAAGGATTGCCCTGCTTCAGCCTTAGAGAATTGTGTGAGAGGAAACATGACAACTAGTCCCAAAGGGCTCTGCTTTGCAGTGACAGCAGCCACAGGGTACTCCTGGAAGTTATTAGGAGATGCTATTCTAAATTTGTCCTCTGGGACTTTCTTAGAGTCTGCCTCTAATTGTTTCTCTGACATTTTACCTTGGTGTCCTGAAAAGACAAGGATTATGCAATTGCAGGGCTCATTAGTGCCCTCCCACCAATAACTATCAAACCTATTTCAGGCAGATCTGACAGAAGACTAGCATGTCTCAGCAAGTCTTCTGTCAGGGAAGTGGATGTGCATAAGCATTCCCTGTTAAGGAAATTACTGCAGCTTGAGCTCATTCCTTGTTAGACACCGATGGTACCACACTGGAGCCATCCCTCAAGGGAACCTATTTCCACTGACTGCTCCCCAAACCAACAATTCATGGTGATAATCTCTAATGTTTCTTACCTACTCACTAAGTAAACACTGTGGTGCCCGTTTCTGTACTTTCAAGCTATTCAAAACTGCTGAAGTGGACCAAGGAACATGTGTGGCTGGGGGCACAGGGGGATGTTTTGGGATGCCAGCAGGAGCCTAGTGCAGCAAATGAGCTGGCTCTGCACAACTTCATTGGGTTTGGATGACTGGGTCCAGGCCAGGTATAAGAGTCCCTTTCAAGCTTTAGTGCCAAAGGCATAGGTGTTTGGTAAGCTACAGGTCCAGGCTGGGCACAGGGCAGAATGGTGTTACTCACACCAGGGGCTGCTTTCCCTGTAGGAAATCCCTTCCCTTACCAGCACAGCAGTGCAGAATATAGCTTCCATCATTCATGGCTGTGAAAAGAGACAGAGCCACAAAAGGAATCCAAGGATTGCTAGTAACAATAGCAGATACCTAGGTCCATCCAGGCTCCTTGAAGCTCCTTGCTTCCTCTGGTAGGCTTGCAATTACGTATGTCCCTATGCTAGAGTCAGGCAGCCAGTGCTTCTTCCCTTTAATAAAAGGCCTTAATTAAACAGACACAGTTTCTATGCATCAGGCCTGCCACTGCTGCAAACTCAGGTTGTTTCTGGAGGGAGGAAGAGGAGGTGGCAGCGGTAGCAGCTGTGTTTCCAAGAGAGCACAGAGGAGAGTGGGTAAGAGTTAGAAGAATTTTTAACGAATTCCCTTTCTAGTTCTTTCTCCTCCTCCCCCTTCCAGCCAGTCCTGTTCATACTTCCCGAACACTGCAAACAAGTGGAGATGCTTGTCTGTGTGTGCAACTCCTCTGGTGCTTTGTGCTCATTTATTTCTACATGCACCTTCTCTCTATTGCTTTTCCAAAGCAAGCAATGCTGAACAAATGAAGCCTTGCATAAAGCTCTGAGTAACTTGTGAACCTCGCAGAGGAGCTGACTTTAACCTCATTTTCAAAAAATACCTCTTGAAATACTTTATTTTCTCTTTCAAATGGTACCTTGTCTCCCCCACTTTCTCCCTCTACATTGATCATTATGGTGCTCTTCTTTGTTGCTTTACATCTTTCACCTGCCTTTTCTCAATCCTTAAAGTCTCTTTTCTTCCCCGTTTCCAGGACTGGAGGAATCCCCTGGCTTACTAATAATTTTAGCCTTTGTCTTCTGTCCTTCCCCACACAAAGGCCCTTTGCATTCTCCTAATGTCCAGCCCACACAGAATATTTCCCACAAAGTGGTCCATTAAAGCATCAGCCCATCCTTTTGAAAACACAGCATCAAAACCCAGTCACATATCAATGCCTCTGGGTAGCCTGCTGATGGCCCCAGCGGGGCTTACAGAGGTTTACTGCGCATATTTTTACCTACTTTTTATAATTAAAAACAAAGTCTCCTAAGTGGTTCAGATTAATTGCATGCCTGCTGGCAAGCATTACTGTGTGTATTCTTGGCACAACTAGCCACCTTCCTTCTGCCTTAAACTCTTTCAGAGTAGATCCTATTAAATGAGATTGAAGATCAGAAGAAAATTTTGTGATCATCTAAACCCATCTCCAGCGATCATCTGGTAATTCCTAAGTTTAAACTGTAGAGGGCAGGGACTATCTCTTAATGTGCTTGTACAGTCCGGCACTGATCCCAACAGGAGCCTTTGGATGTGATTGCAATACAAATATTATTGATTGTGCTTTCTTGCTGGCTCTTCTCCTCCCTTGCTATTTCCCTTGTCCTGCCTATTCCCCTTTTTCTTTCCTTTTTTTCCTTACTGTCTCCTGCAGCCCCTGTTTGTGTTACACACCCTTAATAACATTAGCTGGATGTTTGATGGATGCCTTCAATATGCTGCCTGTAGCCTTCTTGAGCTGTTTTCCAATTACACATCCCTCTTCTTAATTTCATCCATCAATCTTCTGTTCTCCATTAAAAAATAAACAAACACACACACAGAGCACAAAACTGAGTATGATAGGGACAAAATGTTTCTTGTACTACTCTGGCTTCACGCTGTTCTGTCAGACTTCTCAGTTCCTGGGATGCAACACCATTCGGTCTCAGTTTAGGCTTGTGCTGATGCAGGGGGCATTAACCTGAAAGGATTCAGGAGAAGAGAACCAGAGAAGCACATGGTGGTAAGAGCTGGATGCCCCAGACTGATACTGAAGAGAAGAAAGGTCTGGTCTGGCTGAGGTTCAGAGCATTGCATGTGACCAATTCCTTCATCTGCTGTTGACTAATTACCAACAGAGTACAATTTGTTACAGGCAGGACGGCCCAGATGTTGAGAGAGGGATAAGGATTCCAGGCTGGAGAACAACCCAGGCAGTGACTTTCTCCCTGAGCTGCAGATAGGTTTGAAAGGACATGCTGAGTGAATGGTAGAGAAAGGTGACATTTAGGGAGGGACCCAGCTGACTGGGGATTATAAGGCTGACATGCAAGTTCAGGTGCCTGCGATTTTCCTACAGCCTTGTTGAAAAGCTGCTCAATTTACCTCCTCTTTGATAACTCAGAAATGGTTAGGATCGCATGAGCTTTGGTAGTTCTGCTCTGAGGTTTTGGTTCTGCCCTCCACCTGCCTTATCCAGAATGAGAACCACACCTTTTGAAAAGTTTGCTCTGCAAGAAAGGTGATTTTGCAGCCTCTGGTTCAGGGCAGCCAGCCTGCCTGAGCCGGGCTTACATGACCTTGAATGCTGGTCCAGCCCCAGGATGGTACAGCTATAGTTGGAGACACAGGCTCTGAAGATCCTTATCTTCCCAGAGGGACAAATTTCACAGTTCAAAGTGTCCCCTGGGAATATCCCACTATCCAGTGTAGAGATTTTGTAGGCAAGCACCCAAGCAAACTAGTCTCAGCTAACAGAGCCAAAAGTTTCAAGAAGAGGCTTGCTAATCTTGGTTTGTACCATGTTTGCAAGCCTACCATTCTGTGCATACCCTGTGAGGAGAGAGGCGTGGAGAGGGGAGGAGAGAGGGGTGTGAGGGGCAGAACTGGAGCAGAGCTGCAGGAAGGAGCAGATGACTCTTCATTTCATGCACCAAAACTGTCAGCAGGGTTTTTGGTTTGTTTTGCCCGCATTTTGCTGCCTCTCTCCGTCAGCCCCTAGCCACCTTGAGGAAGTCCATGCAGATTTCATGAGTTCCCTAATTCCCAGTGAGGGAGATGTGATGCTGAAGGCAGAGCAGGGAGCTTTCAATTATTGATGAGAACGACCTCTCTTTAAACAAGGAATGCATAATTCATGGCAGCGCCGGTATTTGTGGTGAGCAGCACCGGCTCAGTCTCTGCTTCACTGAAATGCATAGGAAGCTGCTGTCCCCTCTCCCCCCATTCCCTCGGGCCCATCAGAGCCCTCAGATGAAAGTACAATGGTGTTCAAAACTGAGACAGGCCAAGGTACTGCAGTGCTTCCCCTCACCATGCAGCCACCTGCCTGTTGGAGATGTGCATGATACAGTGGGAGCGTGGATTCAAGGAACCATAGAAATGGGTGGAATGGGTTATTGCTCTGGGATAAGCAGGGGTAATTACTGTGCAAACACAGCCACACAGGACATTTCTCAGTAGTAAGACTCCTTTGACCCCAAGACAGGTCTGCAGGAATAGCATCGTTGTAGGACAGAAAGGATAGGCCAGATCTAAAGAACAGAGCCCTAGGGTTCACATCCAGCTGTATTTCTTGTGGGGGTCGGAAAGAGAAGGGGAAAGGGGAGATTTAGTTTTCTGCTCAATGAATAGCAATTTCTCCCCTAAACTCTGTTGGAACTGGGTGGCTGAAAAGCAAAGGGGGAAAAAAAAAAAGGACGAGTATTTTTTTCTGGGAAGGGAAATGTTAATCACAGACTGTTTTAGATTGGAAGGGACCTTAAAGACCACCTAATTCCAACCCCCCTGCCATGCGCAGGAACACTTTTCACTAGATCAGGTTGCTCAAAAACAACCTGGCCTTGAACACTTTCAGGGATGGGGCATCCACAACCTTTCTGGGCAACCTGTGACAGTGTCTCTCTACCTTCAAAGTGAAGAATGTCTTTCCAATATCTAATCTAAACCTACCATCTTTCAGTTCAAAGCCATTTCCCCTAGCCCTATCACTACATGCCCTCAATAAAACGTCCCTCTCCAGGTCTCTTGTAGCTCTCTTTAGGTACTGGAAGGTGCTCCAAGGTCTCCTCAGAGCCTTCTCTTCTCCAGGCTGAACAATCTCAATCCTTTCTGCATGACTTCATAGGAGAGGTGGATGGAACATGGAAGAGAAAGGCTCTCTCCTGAACTCACAAGTGGGATCTTGACCTCCCAGTATCACAGGCAGTGTAGGTGACTGTGGTTCGATCAGAAGGTGGAAGAATGCTCTTCTGCTGGGGGTTTTACTTGCCCCTCTGTTGCAGACCTTGTGAACAGCTCCAGGCAAGTGACACCTGCCATCTGAATGAGGTGAGCATTTCTCTACCACTTGTGGGGACAGAGGGCAAAGGAAAATGAAGTGAGTCCCCGGGACAGACAGAAACCATAGAACTACAAATATTAAAACAATACAGGGAAGGATGGCCAGGTCCTTCCCTAAGGCAGGAAGAGCAGAGCTACCAGCAGCTGTGGGGTTTCAAGGCTCAGCCCCATCTATACTCTGTCCCTTGGTGTGCAGGCTCCTGTGGAGACAACTTCCCCAGGAAGTGAGTCACTCCCAGTGAAACAGCGCCCTTCCCAAGCCCCTGGGCCTTTTTCTCAGATGCAAAGAAAGGATTCATCCTCTCCCTGCCAGCTCTGATCCCTCCACCGTATGGGAACACAGTTACTTCAGCCCAGAAACCAGGCTTGTCCTTGGGGAATACACTTATGCTCATCCCCCATCTCTGCACTGTCCACATGAACCCAAGTCAAGCATCTCCCTCCAGTCTTGGTCCATAAACAGCCTGCCATAGCACCTTTTCCAAGAGAATCCTTGCGCCAGACATGTGGCTTGCGTGGGGGAGCAGGGAGTGGAGGAGGGTGATGTTTTATACAGGGCTTTGTTCCAAGTCTAAAAAAAAAAAAGTCAAAAAACCCTGAACAGAAAATGAAAAAGAAACTTTAACGGAGCTAATTAAATCTGCTGGCTATGTCCCACAGGAGCCAAAACGTTAGAGACGGCATGTGGCTCAGCCTGCTATCCCCAGGTGGATCAAGGGTATCCAGGCACTATCTGGGCTATCAGCAGGAATGGAGATAACCCAGTTCGGATACACACTAGACCTTGAACTTGGCTGCGAAGCCCATCCTTGCAGGGAGCCTTCCGGAGCCTGAAAAAGGAGGTCTAAACTGGGCTATTTTTAATCAGCCCAAACTCAAATGTCCTTCATGGTGAACCCATGCAACTTGTCACCACCCTCCTGACCCCTGAGCGTTGGCAAGGGTAGGCTGTGACTCAGAGGGACACAGTCCTCTGCCCTGTCACAATTTCCCTGCACTGCAGAGCTGTAATTCAGGGGTGCCAGAAATACCCGGAGAAAGATTATCAGCTCAGGCCTAAAGCGAAGCAGGTGGTACCAGATGTCTCCTGAGAAAGCTAGCTGTCTCCTGAGAGACCTCTAAGCTTGGAGTTATACCTCTCTTGAAAGGGAAGTCGGGGGCTTATTCAAGCATCAGCTTCTTTCCCCTGCTGCCAAGCTCTGGCAAAACTGAAGTCCTTTTCAGATGCTGATGACTATTACAGAATAATCATTCCAAACGTATCAGCATGAATCAGCCCAATATCTGCATTAGCCAACAAAAAAAAAAAAAAAAAAGCTTTTTTTTTTTTCTAAGGAGGCAAAATAATTCTAAGGAAGCAAAAACAATAGTGGATTGTTCCAAAGTTTCTGTATATTTCATTCACAGCTTTCCCTACTGAGTTAACAGCTGATGCCTGTTCAGCAGGAGCAGGAGCTGTCATTTTACAGGTTTCTTACAAAAGCAGAAAGGAAAAACCCATAATATTTCCTTCCAGAACATTTTCAAAGGTGGAGAGGAATTACTTTTTCAGATAAAAAGGCATTAGGCATTATTTGATGGATAATTACATTTCATAGGTGCTTGTTTTAGGGGGAAAAAATCATGTTGATCACAAGCTCCTTCTAAAGATATGGGGCCCAAAGGCCAATGTGGTTCCTCTGGTAGCAGTCAAGATGCAGAGATGGGCTTTAATCTTAGCTATGTGTCAATATGACATCAAATGCAGACCTCCAGAGGAACATGCTCTCACTAATGCACACTGTCGATTGATTTAGACAGCTTGTTTTCCTCCTGCTTTCAAAGGCGATGTCAAAATGCTCTTCCCTTTTAGACTTCATGGTTATTCCTAAGGAGGGCAAAAGAAAGTGAAGGAGAAGCTGCTCTGGCTGAAATCAGAGTGCAAGTGAGTGGAACAGCGATTATGTTATTTAAAACATCAACTAGCTTATTAGCTAAATAAGTCTACCGTCTTCCCAAAACCTGTGGAAATACTGACATTTTAATGGTTACATGTGTGTGCTGGCACCCTGAGGAATCCTGAAGTCCAGACCCTTTACTGCATGGAAAGAACTGTGGGCAGAGAGTGCATGCAATATAAAGGCAAGAATTCCCCAGAGCTTTTATTTGGGAATGATGCCTGAATTTTGTGATCAATAAAACTGTCATGAAAACAGCAAATTTGTGTGGAATGTTTTTGTGGGTGGCCACTCCATAAAGATTAACACAGAGAGGACACTGGCCAGCACTGATGAGTTGCCACCACATCATGCAGGTGTTAGCTGTGTGAGAAGTAAAAAGAGGAGAAACATCACTTTAATCTCCCTGCTGGACATTTTTGCTGTTGCAGTTCTCTGAACTGTGTGAAATACGCTCACTTTGTAACTAGCTAAGATGGTCCAAAATGCTAATTCTGATTTTTTTCCTCTAAATAAATCATCAGCACTCATTAGATTTCCCACTTGCTGTGCAGCATCCAAGTGTCATGCAGACACTTTTATAAACAAACGTGGAATGGAGAAATAAATTGGCACCTAGAGAATTGCCTTTTGCAATAGATATATGTTATGGTCCACTGCTTGACTTGTACCTTAAATGTCACAGCTGATCTGTATAGCTTGGGCTCAATTAAAAGAAACACTAAAATGAAAATTAGAGTCAGAAAACAGTGTTTATTTTCCTGCCTTCTGTATGTGAAATAAAAAGGGAAGAAGAGAGCGAAGGAAAGAAGGGGCAGGGAGGTGATGGCCAGTGTCCTGCTGAGGCTGTCCTGCTTTCCTGCCCTGTCGTAACAGCGAAGCTGTTGACTCTGGACTACAGGCAGGCCACATCCAAATTAAGTGCCAAGTTATCAAGAACCCCATATGCAATTTCCACCTTCTGGGAATGCCAGGAGAGTAGTCAGTGTAGTAGTTGAAATATCTAACTTGGGCACTGGCAGCAGATGCCAGAAGACAATCCTGCATCATGACTGAAATAAGTTTTATTTTGCAGAAAAAGTAAGCAGTGGATGCATTTGGGGGAACAAAAGATGGAGCTAAAGAGTAGCAAAAGTCAAATGCCCCTTTTTGACAACAATCCAAGCCTACCAGAAAGAAAAGACATGGGGTTTTGTTTCTGCTTTTCCATGTCTTGCACTGTTAAAATGAAAGATTCTGTTGGGAAGGCAGAGAAGGCTGTGAGGGAATTGAGGACAGACAAGCTCTCAGCGTGAGAGACAAACTCTGCTCTCTTTCGTAGAGTGCATAGGGCTTGCCATAGGGCTTGCTTGTATAGGGATTGCTGTCTGCCATGCTCTTTAATTGCACTTGAAAGCAGCCTGGTCTAAAAGTCATCTTTGCACGAAGTGTTTGTAAACCTTCCCTTGGGAGGGAGGTCAGACCATGCTGTGCTGTACTCGTGGGCTTATCTGTGAAAGTGTTTGCTTCAGGCTGCTGGAGACCTGGATGCAATAAGGGGTTGGTGCTTCCCTCCAAGCTGCTAAGTTCCCTGCTCTGTCTGTTTCTTGAGCCTCTTTGCACAAATACAACCAAGAAAATCCTGGGAGGTGCCTCTGCCCAGCTCTTACAACTCTGCACTCAGGGCTGCTGGGCAGTGCTGTCCTTCCTACCTTCCTTCCACATTCATGGGCTGTCAGCTGGCCTTGGACAGAATCACTCATGAATAGATACTTCTGGTTGGCGTGGAAAGATGAACTAGGCTTTTTTTGAACTCTCCGGTGCACTTTGAGAGCCCTTGGAGCTCACTTCAAAGGCAGATCAAATTAGCCTGAAACAGCAGGTCAAAGGGTGGTTTGTTGTTAAAATTAGAAATGGGCTGGTGCTGTAAATCTGAGAGGTGGACCTGAATCTCTCTTGATTCTGAGGGTGAATCTGGCTCTTTCCTTGTGTTGGGTGGAGGGAAGGGCCCTCTGGTTACCAAAACTCTTTCTGAGCATTGGGTCAGGGTGTAGTCTCCCCATAGATAGAAATGCTGGTAAAAGTGGCAGCTGCTGAACTAGACATTAGATCTCTAGAAACTCAACAATGCCTTAAAACAAGGGGCCAATTTGTTCTTGCAGGATAATGAACTCCTGCCCTCGGAGCACGCTTCTGGTTGCTTGTCACAGTCTTTGTCCTTCACCAGATTCTGTACATTAAGCGACTGTTGAACAAACTTTTCTCTCTACCTGCAGTAAAATCTCCTTCTTCAACTTACTGACTGTCATCCAGAGGGATGCTGGGTGTTAGCCAAATTGGGTTAACCTTAGGATGGGGTTACTAAGGTTGCTCTCACTTACATCCTTCCCAAACCCCTGCAATTGTGTACACACCCTGTATCTCTGGCTGGTGCCTGGCATGCTGATCTTCTGTCTTGTATGTGTGTCCTCAGCATGACAGACACTTTGGTGTTTCTGAGCTATGGCAGGACAAGACCAAAACCAGTTCTTTGTGAGGATGTTTGTGGAAGTCAACAAGCATTCCTAGCTTCACACATGCACATCTCCATCCCTTACCAGCTCCACAAAAACTACCTCTGAAGGGTCAGCAACATTTCCTAGGCAGAGGAAACATCTGAAGACCTCTTGGGAAGGAATAAGGAAGAAACTGGATTTCTGCTTCTGCTGCTATAGCTAATTTGTAGGCCATTTGTATTTGTCTTGATGTTCAGGTCAGGACCCATTTCAGGGTTAGGAAAGAAATACTTAGTATCAGATTTTATAAGTCTGATAAAATGCAGAAGGGAGCATAAAAAAAAGCAGAAATCTTGCTTAGTGATTATTTTGCACCAGTGTTTAACAGTTCCAGGACTTGGTTTGACTTCCAGGCACCTACCATCCAGGCGTAGCTTGGCTTGATGGACTGTGAACAACACTTGCTGAGATGGCAGCTTATCTACCAATGAATGGGAGCTGGTGTTGACAAGAGAGCCATAAGCATCCTCTGCAGCAACTCCAGAAGAGACTGCTAGGTGGGATGAAGTGTGCAGAGTTTGTGCAGCAGGCTAATGTGACTGGGAGGGCAAGTGGGTAGACTGGTCATGATACAGGAATGCTATTTGGTTTGTTTTCAAGAGGGTGACAAGAGAAGAGAACGCCATGCATGAAGATGCTTGGAGGTGGAAAGAGCAGTTTTAAATTATCCTTTCCCAAAGAATCCTTTGGTACAAACTATATTCACCCCCAAAAGTCTTCTTAACACAGAAGTCAGAAGTGACGATCTTAGCAAAGTACTTATCAGTATCCTGGGACTTCCCTTCTAATGGAGCTACTGATGCATATCAAGTAACAAGAGATTTGTTTCGTTTTTCTTAAAGCTCCAAAAGTCCTATTCTAACATGGAAGTTAAAAACATCACTTCTACTGTAAAGAAAACTCCTGTTATACTTTGATAACATTGTAAGTTTGAGGAAAACAGGAAACAGTGTAAGAGTTGCTAACCAGTATGTGAAACACACTGGGATTACTGGATGAACTGTGGAGAAGCCTATTGGCAGCTACAGCGCAAGAAGTGCTGGTATCACACAGTGGAGGGCAGATGGGAACTGGATTGGAGAGGACACCTGAAATAGCTAGTTGTTCACAAAACACAGGCTGTAAGAGGTTGATGTGAGTAGGATAGAGGATGTGGTTCTAAGGGAAAAACAAACAAAAAAAACCCCCAAAAACACAGGCTGGGAGAGCAATGCTGGCCACACTGAGATCTGCTACTTAATAGCACTCGACAAAATGCAAATAATTTCTCCTTCCAAAAGATCTGCCAGGAGATGCCTCAGCTATCTGGGGTCAATGGTTAACACACCTACTTCCTTTCCTATTGCTCCACCGAGATGAGGAGCCGCCACGTGTCTGAGGGAGGAGAGAACCTTGGAGCGGGTAGGATTTGCCAGGTTGCCTCTGGCTGCCCAGCCTAGCCCTGAGATACAGCTCAGCCCAGCTCATGTTTGAGTTCAGCAGATGCTGCCTGTGGGCTTTGTAGAGGTGCACAGGGATAATCATGATTTGGTTTCTGTTTGCTTGCTAATTTCAGCCCCTGCTGTGAGATTTGGATATTCCTGAGGATTCTATATTAGCTTTAATGATTAAAAAATTATTTCAATGCTTAGTGAAGAAGATGTATGATCTATCATTGAAGCTGCTTAGCAACAGGACTCATTAAGACACATATTAGTACAGGAAGATACCCTTGCCCCAGCATCCTCTTGGAATGACTATCCACTCATCTAAACAAGATAAAGGTCTTGGCTGGCCTCCTCCAAGGCCAGAGGATAAAGCAGTCAACTGTGAAACAAGATTTCTTGATTCTTTTTCTGGCTTCAACTGTGCGTCAGTATGTGGATCTGGGCAAATCATTTCACCTGCTTCAGTGCCTCAGTTCCCCCACAGGTAAGATAAGCACAACAATGTATAAGCACTCTGGGGAAATGACTTTCAAGTGCCTAAGCTCGTTAGAGAAAAAACAACCCTTGCAGTGAATAAAAACTGTCTCAGCCCCTTGACGGTACTTTGCACTAACCACACGGTTCACATTGCTCTCCTGAAGCCCCACGTACAGTTAGCTAATTACAGGGGACAAAAAAAGATCTTCTCCTAGCCCCTTACCACCTGAGGGTAGCCAAGCATAGGTGTTAAAACTCATTACTGGGCTCAAAAGATTTAATTTTAGACAAAGCATTTCTAGTTACCCTTCAAGGAGAAAAAAGGGCCTGCTAGTTCTGGGGCAGGCTCTAATTTTGCTTGCAGGAACACTGTTAAATACCATGTCTGAGAGGAGAACAGTAATACTTTGTGTGCTTTGTTCCCAGAGTAATTCGCTGAATCTCTCAGGCAGCAGCATTCTCCTTATGAGGAGCAAGTGAAGCAGAGTGGAGGAAGCAGGTGTAAGAGCAGACATTTCTGTCCATGGTATAAAAGCCGAGGCATTCCAGGCTCTTGGACTTGCATGCAGGACAGTGAACTTTCACACCTGGATGCACAAGCCTTGGTCATACCTCAGTGTGGGGTAGAGGTAAGGGAAGCATAAAAAAAAGGAAGGTGAGGGAAGAAAAATGGGTGTAGGTGAGATACTAAGGTGTGATTGAAAGTGGTTCCTGAAGGAAGGAGAGGGAACAGGGGAAGGAATAAGGTTAATGGGAAAGAAAAAGTGGGAGAAAGAAGGAGGAGGAATGAACAAGGGTGAGAGAGCAACAGACCGAGAGGGGCAGCAAGCAGGAGGCACAGTCAAATCATCGGAGCTCTCTCTGAAGAGATTGTCTATTTTGTTTCTGCTTTTTTTTTTTTGTGATCTTGCCTTAAAATTGCAGGAATGTGGCAGCACAGCACTGGCGCTCTGATTTATTAATTCCATCCCGTCCCACCAGCCCATAAAACAAAAGCATCTGTGTTTGCTCAAAAGAAAACCATGAAGGGGCTCATTCATGTCAGAGGTGGAGAGAGAAGCTGGCAGATACAAGAAAGTCATCCTCTCCTCCTTCCTTTTCACCTTTGTGTGGATCTGGGCTGGGGGAAGGGCCTAGGGAAGGAAGGATCCAAGGGATGAGGTATCAGCAGGGAGAAAGCTAAGATTACCCTGGCAATCTGTGCTGGAGAAAGTAGAGGGGAGAACACAATGAACACAATAGACTGGACCATCTCCAGTGAGGAAGGCACCTCAGCACTGCAGAGAGGACAAGATCCTTTGCTGCCACCCAGGCTCACCCAGCACTGGTCGCTGAGGTGGCACTTTGTGCAATTTTGCCCTGATGAACATCAGTCCTATTGCTGTGGTCACAGCCAGGGCTTTCAGGGAGCCCAGCACTGCTGCCTGTCCCATAGCTATGTACATAACCATAATAATAAAATAAATCTACACTCATAGGAGAAATACCCCTTTACAGTTGGTTTTAGCATGTTTTCAGGATGAAGGAGTGTTAGGGAAAGATGAATATTAAACTATCCTACTTTAACTACTGGGGCAAGAAGTGGGAGAGGAGCCAACAATTTCTGCTCCTGTCAGACAAGGATCAACTGTGCTTGGGAGATTTTTGGATGCTAAAACCATGCCTCTCCCCCTGCCCTTAAAGACAGTGTCTTTAGGAGCCAGGTTGCCCTGCAATGCTGCATGGGGAGCATCACCTCAGGGGAGGCAGGGTCTGCAAGATACCGCTGCCTGCCTGGCCCTTGGCTTTTCCTTCAGGTTCTCCCACACAAGGACTGCCAGGGAGCAATCCTGCTTTGTTTAGCAAATCGCAGCTCCCATGTGCCCTGTACTCCCACACACAGACCCACCGTGAACATACAGAATGAGACAATACCGCTGCTCTAAAATCTTCAGAGCTGAGATTGCCTGACTGCTAACGCTGTTCGTCTCCAAGTAATCCCAGCACTTGCTTGGCTAAGAGGTTGGCTGTACTGGGAATAAATGCCTTTGCTCTCATTGCCAAGGGGTAACATCCAAAGCATAGAACAATACCATTTCCTTTTGAAATACAGTGTTATTCATAGAACAGCACCACACAAAGTTGCCAGGATGCTTCCAGGCTGTTAAAATCTGTAACACAGGGAGGGGAAGCAGCAGCGTAAGCATCACTGGACACGCTCATGTGTCATCAGAACTTAACCTGAACCTGCTCCATCAGAAAAAACCCAAACCTACAAAAGCTAAGTGTCAGGGCACAGGCTGGAAAACACATACTTTTTTGCATCTGCTTGGAAATTAAAATATGCCCCACTTGAACATCCTTTTGTCCTTTGTCTCTTACATTGATCAATATTGTGGGTTTTAGAAGGTATAAGAAGTCCTATGCTAGACAACTGTGAAAGGTTGAAGCCTAAAGATTTAGATCTGTTTTAAATGGACTGGCCCGTCCAGTGATGAATGACCTGCTCTCCATCAAAATGTCTCCTCCTTTCCTGAATCCTACGCTCAGCACCAGCAGCATCTTGTACCAGTGAGTTTTTTATGTCACTATGCACAGCATGGGAAAATACTTACTTTTATCATCAAATTGCTACCTTTCACATTTTCCTAAATGCAGTTCAGTTCCTTTACTGAGAAAAGCCATGTGGAGAAGCATTCATTCTCCCTCTTCTATATTGTTGATTGCTTTGTTTTTCACCCCGGTGTCCCTCCTCAACTGCCTCCCTGAGCTAACCAACGCTGTCTTAAGGAATCTATGTGCACCAGGGATTAGTGTGATTACCTGATCAGAGTAGGCATGAACAACAAACGAAATGTAAAGGTCCCTCTGCCAAAGCTGTGGATCCCATTTCTGTGTCTCAGCCCTGGGAAGCCATGCCTCCTGAGGAAAATTGGCTCACATTTTATAAATCTGAGGAATTTGCAAAGTACAATGTTTTCATCTCAGGGAGATGGATCTCAGACAGCCCCCCCACACCGCATGGCGGAGGAAGCCAACAAGGCAGTTGAATAAACACTTGGGAACGTGGGCAAAGTAGATAAGTTTGAGCTTTTAAAGAAAAACCTTTGGGAGCAATAATGTCACATGAGAGCAAGCTAAAGAGACTTCAAGCTCTTAATTGTGAGCCTGCAAAGCCTGAAACAGCATGAAAGATTAAAGGACCAAGTTTTCAGAAGTGTGCTGACCATGGGTAGAGAAGCAGTTTGGAGACATACCCCAGCATGGAGGAATCAGTGGGGTCTGACCAGTGTCCCTTTTGAAGAGCAGGCTTTAGGCAGTCGTGCCTCCACCTGAGAGGAGTGTGCCCTGTATTTATTAGTCTTTTGCAGTACTGGTTAGTTTTAAATCACAGCTCTGTTAGGCTGACCTTCTTCCCAGCAAGTGCTTCTCACTCAGAGTTGCAGGGGCCTCGCTGAGGAGACAGACGATCTGGGTCTGTCTCAGCTCTGATGCGATGAGCAGCATTGTCTCCCCGGTAAAGTGGGGGTAGTCATCCTGACAAACAGCTCTGTATGTGGGCAGGGAGTGCTCTTAATCACATATGTGGAGTACTTTGAGATCTCGGGATGGGAAGCGGTGCAGAAAAGCATAATGCTTATTATTAGGCAGAAAGGCCAAGAGCAAAAAGGGCAGAGAGATTCTAGATTTCTTCAGGGCCCTGGAGGTGTGTGGGATCTGGATTCTAGTCTGGCTTATTACCTCCCTTTTAGCCTTCTTCTTTCATTAGGAACAATTAGATACAAGGAGGAAGGGGACAGATATCATCTTTCCTGTGTACATCCTGCAGAATAATTGCAGAGCTTACCCAGAGCAATTTTGCATGTTTAGTAAAGGGCATCTTTGGAGCCTATCAAATATCCCTTGTAGGCATACATATGAAGGCTTGCAGCATGTCTCTATTGCTCCCAAACATTGGGAATAGAAAACAACTGAGAGTGCTGAATAGAAGAAAGAAGAGGCTTTGGAAATAGTTCCAGGAGGTGGATGGGGTTGTGGGGTGGCACAGCTGGGACAGCAAAATTGCCTCCCAAGGCACTGGTGGGAAGCTGGGGGTGACCCAGCTGCAGCACCCTGAGGGAGAGGGGCAACAGCATCTGGAGCTACAAAGGCACTGAGAAACACAAGCATGTGCAGGGCACTGCCATTGACAAGTGCTTAGCGTGGTGAACAGGGGAGGAAAGCCATCCAGGAGTTATGGCGGGAGTGAATGTAATCCTGGCTCCTGCCAGCAAGCTGCCTGCTAGGTACGACTTTGCTCTCAGACACTAAGGACATCTCCTGGCCTGCTGCTGAAGCAGAGGGAAGTTCCCTGCCAAAAAGCACCTCTACCAATGCTTCATAAGCAAGAAGAAAGGATGCTGGGTACACAGGAGACACAGCCTTGAGCTGTCCACTACGACCTCAGACACTCTGCAGGGAAGATAGCATTAGAGGACATAGGTGATAGTCACAAAGACATTCCTAAACCATGTACAGAATATGAATTTAAAGGATGTACATTGCGGAAGTGTTTTCTCACTTGTGTACATTTAGCTGCTCTATCGCTCTGTACAGCTCCCTAGGCAACAGTCTTCCCAAATGACACTGTAACAAAGCCCAAAGGTGCAGGAGCTTCCCTCATGAGAACCCTTGCAATGGGAGCAAATGTCCTCAGCCTGACTGCGCTGCTTTTCCATCTCGTGGCTGTTAAGCCAGGCTGAGGCTCTTTGCTGTAAAGCTGGCTGCATCTCAGCTGTGCTCTTTGTCAGCTGGTTGAATTGCTTTGGGATTGCAAGGTGGCCTAGATGATTTTTCAATTATTATGATTATTGTTACTACACTGAAAATGTCAAAGAAGCCAAGAGCTTTAATTTGATCTCATCTGATTCCTGAAACACCTGATACGACGTGTTAGCTGCTCAGCGCAACTGTCTCTGCACATTAACTGCCCTGCGGAGCTTAAATTCAGCACTGAATTGCTGAATTCACTTCAGACTGAAGTGCTTTGAAAGCAACACCGAAGTGGCTCCTGGCAGGGAGGGAGGGCAGGAATCACAGTCAGTGAGCTCCTGGCCTCACACCGGGCGGGCACAGCGTGAGTTCAGCCGCTGGCACTCACGTACGGGTTGTGTCCAAGGCATGCCTGCTAACAGGGAGCTTCCAGGAAACCATGGAGCAGGCACCAACCGAAAGTCATCGAGGCCCCTGCATCCTGCTTCAAGGCATGGAGAAAAGGGAATTGGCAGCATGCACAGCTGCAAACAGATGTGACACCGGCTGTCACACACAGCTCTGCCAGTGGCCCCCTCATGCTCTGTAACCTTCTCTATTACCTGAAACTGAGGTCCCCATACAATCTCTTACCAAGGTATCTCATTTCAGGGTAATGATGGCCTCCCTTTTGTGAGGTACCCATCCTGCTGTCTCTGTGCACCTGTCTCTCAGCTTGCTATATGGCCCCTGTTCCTAGTCCTGTGCGAGGCTCGCAAGGTCAATCCCTTGCACTTCTGCTGGCTGTCTAGGAGTCCAAGGCATAAACCTCCTCATTAATTTTTCCCATTTTGCAGCAGATGAGATTCAAGCTGAAGCAGAGATGGGTGATCTGACTTGTGTGTGAAGCCGCTGTACCCTGCTACACTCTCTGCATAAATGCTTTGCACAAGGAAGCCTCCTCTGTGCCCAAGAAGAGAGCTGAAAGCACCTGCAGAGGCTGCATCACTCACTCTCCCCCCACTCACTCGCTGTGCAGACTTCAAGTTGTTGTACAGTTATTTATTGCTTGTCATTACTGCTCTGTTATGGTAATGGTTGGTGCTGCCCCGCCGATTCAAACACCCCTTCTCTCTAGCTGCACAGAAATTGCCCCTTGGCACATTTCCCTAAGGAGTTACTGAGAAATCAGCTGCTTCTCTCCAGATTGCAGCACCTTGAGGGGTTTCTCCCTGCCATGCATTAGCTGCTGAGCCTAATCCTCCTCTCCCCTGGCCTGAAGCTGGATGGGTGAGTCTCAGGAGCAGGAGGCTTGGAAAAAGTACTTTCCAACTCACCTAGCAACATACACCCCAAACTCCGCTGCAGAAAACCAGCAAGTTCATCCCTCGGCAGACACACGTGTGCCAGGCCGGGGTGAAAAGGGCAGAGCCCTTCCCCAACCCTCCTGCTCTTGCCCTCTTCCAGTTCACCTCTGCAGAGCCCCTCAAGGGGATGCCCACTTGGAGTCGGTTCCCACCGAGGCTGCCTGTGCCTGCACACAAATCCCGTCGCCCTGCTGTACTTTGGCTTCCACGGTATTTGTCACCAAGAGGCGCAATAAAACCTCTCCGAGAGCAGCGGCGTGTCCGGGACCCGCGTTTGGGTACCACCGCTCGGAGATCCCGTCGGCGAGATTCCCGGGTGGAAACGCACCAGGAATGGGGGCATCTCCCCATAGCTGGAAAATTCCAGCCTGGGAGTGGGATGTCGCTCCTCTGGAAGGTGCCCGGGCCAAGGTCCGAGGGGGATGCAAACACAGGGGCTCCCTATGAAGGGCGGAGCAGGGATGAAGTTCGGACACCCTGCAGGGCAGAGCACTCCTCCAGCGCCAAGCGCTGGGGGACCGCAAGGTCACCGCTGTACCCCCAGCGCTGCCCCCACACCCCAAACCCCGGTGCCCCAGCGCGACGTCTCCCGCTTACCTGGCGAGATGTGTCGGTCACGGCGGAGATGCCGCGGCGCCGAGCGCGGGGCGGCACCGCGCCGGGGGCTGCCGGGGGAGCATCGCCCGCCGCCGGGCGGAGGCGTGTCCTCCCCGCGCCGGGGGACCGGCACCGGGAGCGGGATGGCAGCGGGACCGGCCCGTCGGCGCTGCCGGCGGATGGCGGCGCCCGCCTTCGGACGGCGCCGGCGATGCGGCTACGCGCGGCGCGGAGCCGATTTAAGGCCACCCCGTGCCGGGGGTGGGGGAGCGCCCAGGGCCGCCCGCAGCGGCTGCTGCGCGCCGCGCATCCCGCGGGGCCACCTTAAGCGGGGAAGGGGCGAGAGCGGGGCCGGCGAGCGGGGAAGGAGCGGCGAGGAGGGACCCGAGCCCGGGAAAGGGGGGATGGCGAGCGGGGCCGGGCGCGGCCGCAGCGATGCCCCCGCCGTCCGCAGCGGGGCCGGGCACCCCCCAAGGGGGAGGGTTCCTTTCCGCTGCTCTCCCCGCTGCAGGCGAGCGGGTGGGATTTTTTTTGTTCGTCCCGGGGGTGCTGGAGCGATTCCTCGCGCCGACTGCGCCAAGAAGGAGCCGCCTGCTATAGCTACAGCCTGTGCGGGCTGGCTGTCGATAAGGCCACCTCAGGGTCACAGCCCTAAGCCGGGCACTCCTGTACTGTTGGGATTCGGTCCCCCCACTTGGTGCTCGATGGCGCACATCGCCACTGCGCTCCTCAGTTTCCCTGAGGTGGGCAAGAAGTGCAACCACTTCCCAGTGCAGCAGCCGCTGGGCCGTTTCTTGCTCTGGCCGCGTGAAGAGCCGCAGCCACCGCTTTGTGCGGCAGCCTCTGCCTCGGAGCAGGTTATGTGGGAACAGAGAGCCGTCCCGCTTCAGTTTTCCCCTGCCTGCCTCCCTCAGGAGCTGTGTCTCCCGGCCATAAAATCACCACGATGCTTGAAGGGACGTGTGAGAAGCAGCTCTTCTTTCAGCCTCCCATCTGGGACTGGATGCACAGGGGGCAGGAGTGAGGGCTGTGACGCCTCAGCCCCGCTGGAGGAGACTTCTTTCCAGCCTCCTTGCACTGAGCTGCACAGGGCACATCCATCCCTCCCTTAGCGTTCCGAGGGTTGTGATTGACATAACCCAGGAGTTTCTCCTGAAGAGGTGGCCACAGCTTTCAGCAAACCATGAAGCACAGCAGATAGCACAGTCCCAGACTCCGGTGCAAACTTGTTGATCAAGTTTGGTTTCAGGTAACAAAGCTCCTGATATGGGATGTGCTAAGCAGAGCAAAGTATTTTGAGATCCTTGACTGGTAAGTGCTTATGGAGAAGAAGAAAAGTCTGTCTTCTCAGGTTAGCTGACAGGTCTTGGCCACATTTCTGGAGCAGGCAGTGCTGAAAAGACCTTTGAAAGAAAGACATCAAGGGATATTTTACAGCCCAAATGACATTTACAAAGTGGAACACAAAGGAAAACCCAACACGGGCAAAGCAGCAGGCCAGTGTTAGTGCCTTCGCTCTCCTGCTTCTCACTTTGCCAAGGGGACACTGATGTGTTCAGTGTCACGCTCACCACTGTTGTGCTCATGGCTGTGCCGACACTGGCTGTGCCGACACTGGCTGTGTCTTTCTGTACCTCTCCCTTGGCCAGAGCTGCTCTTCACCAAGTGTATTGAGGGCTGGCACTATCCTGCCCTGGCCTCTCAGGATGCCCGTAATGGGAGGAAGGCATCCATCCATCCATCCATCCATCCATCCATCCATCCATCCATCCATCCATCCATCCATCCATCCATCCATCCATCCATCCATCCATCCACAGTGTCGGAAGTATGAAGACCCCAGGTTGTACAGTCAGCCCAGAAGAGTTCTGTGTGCTCATGGCTGAAAGCCAGCATGTGGGTGTCAGGAAATGGCAAGATGCTTCCCTGCAGATGGCTCGGCAGAAGCCTAATTTACTCTTGCACTACCAGCAGAAGCATTACGCTGCTCCAAGAATTAGTTAGCTGGGGTGCTCCAGCTCTGCAGCGCCTTGATTTTAGAAAACCTGCACCAAGGAAATCGATTGTCTCTGCCCACAAGGCATTGAGTCTCTCAGCATTCCCTAGGATAAGACAGAGACTTAATTCTCCTGTGGCTGAAGAAAGAACTTTCAGAGGTAATAATTGACTGATTATTAGCCACAGACAACTTGGGTGGTTG
The DNA here is from genome assembly GCA_013396735.1 of Grallaria varia. NCBI lineage: Eukaryota > Metazoa > Chordata > Aves > Passeriformes > Formicariidae > Grallaria > Grallaria varia. Next base: position 113,624 of record VWZG01008667.1, read on the forward strand.
GAGACAATCCTTGGGTGAACACCCTAACCCTAGGATCTCACTAGGAGAGGCTGGTTAAGGACTTTGACTTCTGGGGTTCTTTCTGCAATGCAGAAGCAGGAAGAAGAGGTCAAATCCAAGGCTGCTGGAAACTCTGGAAGACCAAACCACTCCAACTTGGCTTACTTATGCTCCAGGCTCTCCCTTTTTATGTCCGCAACCTTTGACATGATTGTTTTGCTGCTACACACAGAGCCACAGTTTAGTAAGTGTGTCGTATGGTTGGACTGGAGGGACTGAGGGTCAGCTGTTCAGGAACATGCTACCCCCTGGTCAGAGCTGGTTCCTGGCAAAAGCTGCACTCTTCTGAAATGAGACTCAGTGGGGAAGGCGGGTCTGTGCAGAGCCATTTTGTTTGGCTAGAGCATCCAGAGGAGATTTATTGGAGGGGACAGTGGAGTATGCAGTGTATTACAGTCTTCTTTATCCCTCCTGGAAGCAATGCCTTGGGCAGTCTGTGTTTCTAGCCATGTGGCAGTGGAGTTGCTGCCCTGGTCAGACCTTCTTCCTTCCACCACTACCACCACAGCTGTGCCCAGCACAGACATATGCAGCAATCCACACTGCAGTGCTCTAGGTGGCAGTTCTTCCCTGGCAAGCTGTAGGCCATCTGCCACTCTCTCTGCCCACACTTTCTCCACTGAAAGTACAACATGGTGTGAAACTCCATGAAATCTCCATCCTGAGGTTGCCATTAAGATAAGATCCTTCCCAAGTGGTAAGTGCTTCAAGATCCTGGGAGAGATGCTGCTGGAGAGGGTAGTTTACTGTTGCAATCTGTGCACAATTTATTCCTGCAGTTTGGTTTTCCTGCTTTTTCAGTGCTATGCCCTAAGGGGCCTGATGCTGTGTCAGCCTTGAGGCAGACCCACAGACCACATCCCCAGATCTTGCAGCAGTAAGTCATAGGAGAGGAGATGCTGTGGAAAATGTTCACTGACTCATGCTGCAAAGGAGGAAGCTGTGCCTCAGTGCTGTGAGCCTCCTGAGGTCTTACTCCATCTGAGCTGAGTGGCTGCAGCTGCTCCTCACCCTCCTGGCTCGCCCCTCCTCCTGCTGCTCTTACAAGCAATGCATGGCACTGTGAGTGTCTGAGGCACGTTATAGGACTGGGAGAGTTGAGTTGTTCACGCATCCCACCCTTCCTTTTGACAAGGGATTTGGCTACAGGGGAGCAGGGACCTTGTCGGTGTCCTCTGCTGTGGGTACCGTCTGTTAGCAGCTGTGCTGAGAACTTGCCTCTTCATTGCTCTCGAGGCAGGGGAGAAGCAAGCAGAGCAGTTGCTGACTCCTGGCTGGCATAGTGTATTTCACAAACAAGAGGTGAGGAAGAGGTGCCAGCAACCCTAGAGGAAGGCAGAGAGCGGATGTGGAGTCGGGAGGGAAACCTACTGAAAATGTCAGTCAAGAGTCATGCCTGTGGCTGACATGGCCCATGAAGCATTGTTAGGTAGGGGCATCACAAAGCCTCTGTAAATACAAATCTCAAAACACTACATGCATGTACTAAAGTGAGTGAAACCTTCTCTGTGAGCCTCTCTCTCTGCTGAGAAGATGAACCCTGGAGGTTCATCAGGGAAGATGAACCCTGGAGAAGACAGGTTGTTCCCTCAAAGTCACCTCTGAAATACATACTTGAGGAACGTGATGGGATGCCCGTGGTCTTGCCCACCAAGCCTCGCCCTGGTCAGGCTACAGCTCAGTGGTATTTTCAGAGAGCTTGCTGAGCTATCTTCTGCCTAACCCACTCCTCTGCCCCAGGACAGACCCTCTCCCCAATTCCTCTCCTTCCCAGCCTCTGGTCCTGATAAAAGAGTGACAGCAGGGGGTGGGGAGGGGCGTCAGGTGCATCTCTCCTGAGGTCCGAAGCTGCGACAGAGCCTCTCTCTCTCTCCTCGTAAATCTGCCTGAGAATATGTGTGGCAGAACAAGCAGTCCTTGATCTAAAATCTGCCATCGTTTGAAGAACCTGTGCTTCACTGAAGCAGCCGGCTGTTGCTGCCTGAAGAAGGCTGAAAAGCCACTCTGCAAAGCTCTGCAGTTTCATTTCTCTCCCCCTTGAAGCACCAGAACTGTACACTAATCAAGCTATTTCTGCTACAAGCTGGGAAGGAAAGAAAGAGAGATTGTTCGTGTTAATGCTATTTTTAAATACTTTGCAGACTCTTGAATAGGATGATGATGGGGGCCGTGTAAGGACCCAGACAGAGACAGATTGATGTGTGGTAAACACATCTGTTATTCTTCAGTTGGGAGGAAGGTCTTTTGGCAGTGCAAATCCAAAGGTACAGCAAGGAGCTGCTGTGAGGGCTCGGCTTGCAGCCACCCACAGGGCTTCAGCTTGGTGCTTCCCAGGGCTTTCTGCCTCTTTCTTATTCACCTGCAAGGCACTGTTACTGCAGAGGGGCTTCAAGCTTGCAAAACTTCCCTGGGAATGAGGACAGTTGTGCAGCATGTGTAAGGGTCACTGTATGGATGCCAGAGCCCTCAATGGCACCTCCTGCCTGTACCTTGTGCCCTAGAGATGGGGTCTATCCATGACAGAATAGAGAACGCCTGAGTGACTGCCTTTCTCCCAGTCCTCCTGCCCACCAGCCAATGAAATGCAGAACAAAAAAAAGTCTCGAGCTTTGGTCTCAGCAGCAGGGAATGTTCCCATGTGATGGGGAGAGAAGAGGAAGGGAGCAGGACGGTGAGAAGGACTGTTGTACTGATGGAGAAGTTTAAAGAGACCCAAACTCAGGTGAAAAATTCATATTGAGCTTTCTCTAAGGCCAGTAGCAGGTGAGAAACTTGAATGTATATAACTATCACATGAAGGCAGCCAGCCCTTCTGGTCTCCCTGAGCCATTGAGTTTTAACAGGGGCTCCATGTGTACCCTGGAGATGTCACTTCAGCATCCTGCCCCTCTGGAAAAGTTTTGCAGAGGGAAAATATAATTTACCTTTCAATTGATTTATGACCCATTCTTTAATGATGAGAAGAGAGTTACATCCTGATGCTTGATTTCTACAGAATAGCTTAAAGAAGAAAGACAATACCTGTTAAACTATCAGCTTTAAGAATAATTTCTATGCCATTCTGTCAGTCTCATCTCCATGAAATTCCATAAGGCTTTTTCATAAAGGTGAGTAACTTCTTTTGTAAGAAACTACATCTCAAGTGAGCTATCTGTTGAAAGCACAGATGGCTCCTCCATCCCATTACATTGAATTGATGCAGGAGTGGCTTTTGAAAGTGCTGTCATAGAGACCCTGACTTTGACAAGGAGATGTTGCCACTCAACACACGCTGACCACAGCAGTTCTCTCTGCACTGCCATTCCCAACAGCCAATATTAATCTCACATCCAGAAGGATGCGAATGGCCCTGCTTTCCACAACCGCTCTACTGACAGCGATGTCAAGTCCTTCTTTTTTCAAAAGCAGATCATGACATGTCCTTTGTCTGTTTGTTCTGGGAGGTGGAGGGAGGATGGGGGTGGAGAACAGAGGGCAGTTGTCACCCAGCTCCTTGGCTATATGAGAAAGTGGCTTCTGTTTCCGAGCTTCTCTCTGCTCCACATCTTTCATCGACATCGCATTAGACAAGACTTTCTTTTGTATGAGGGGAATGAATGGTCTGCATAAGGGTCAAATAGCACTGCCTGCACAGGCTGGGTCCTGCCTCACACAGTATGGGCTTGTCCAGGGGACACACAATCACCGTCAGTTGTATGTGCCCCTAAGGCTGCCTTCCCTCCTGGCACTGGACACATGGGGGCAGAGTCCATGGATCCATCCAGGCAGGGAAGGAGGCAAATGTCAGGGCAGCGCTGCATCCGTGCAACATCTAGTGGCTGGGGAGGGCTTTTCTGCACTTGATGTCCCCCCACTTGCTGGGTTAGTGATTGGATGCAAATCTGAGCATGCTGGCAGTTTGGTGGAGTCACAGCTATAAAGCCCTGTATGAAAGACCCTCATGTGAAGGTCAGATAGGAAATTTCTCTTGATCTGATCGTGTTCTGATCTGGGTAACAGCTCTAGTTGTGATTTTTGGTCTTTAAATGAGAAGCAGCCACAATTCCCCATGGGTTCTCCGAGTCAGCCGCATGCCTCCTCCAGCACAAGCATGCAGAGATCTCACAAATGCGGCAGAAGCTTTTGATCACCCCCTGCTAGAACAGAATCTGCCTCTTGCTGTACAGTATGGACTCACAAAAAGATGCATAAGGTGCATGCTGGTCTTTGCTGATATGCACTTATGCTGGTTTGTTCAACCAGTGTTCTTGTGCCTATGGGTCTCTCTGACTACACCAGCTACTGATGCCAGCCTTGTGAGGCTGGGTAGCCAAGTCTGGGCAGAGCCTTCCCTTTTGAGAGGGCTGAACCTGTTGATGAGAAAGCAGGATTTGCAAAGGCAGAGAAGTACATGGTGTCCAGTTTTCTTTGCAATGTCTTTTCCTCTGAGCCTGTAAGCTCTCTCTCAAGAGGGGCAGCCTCCTCCACTCCAATGTAATCCTGCTTAGGTTTCTGCTTGGGATATATCTTGGACATTACTGATTCAATCCATTCAACATTCCTTGCTTGCTTTCTGGAAATCTCCTGAGCACTGTTCAGGTCAAGGTGATTACAGCTGTGCTGAGTGGCACAGCAAAAAAAAGAAAAAAGAGTCAAAAGTCAAGACAGGCTGTTTCCGTGTCAATCAGGAGTGAAGAAGTATGTGTCCATGGGCAAAACCAGGACATGAACAGGACAACAGGCTACAAATGTGTCTGTAGAAGAACTAAGAACTCTTGGTGATTGCTGTGTTGTGCTGCACTAGCAGATGGAAAAGCCACTGTGCTGAGCTCTTTGTTAAAGTTGTCTCAATCTTTAAGCTGTCAGTTTTGAGTGCTTGTAATGCATGGCCAGTTAAGTTGTTTTTGCAACATGAAACTCTTTCCAGCCTGAAATAAAGTATTGCAAAGTGGTGCTGTGATGTGGCAGAAACATGAGGGCTCAGAAAACCTTCAAACCTCTGGACGATCCTCTGCATGGGATATGCTCATGCTGATGGGCAGCCTTTAAGAACAAGAAGCGGTGACACCCTACCTGAAACAGGTGGGAATAGTTTATGTGCAAAGAAGTGGGATGAGCTCATGAGCACTGATATGGAATTCCCTTCCTCTCCATCCTCCTCCATCTGTTGACCTCATCTCAGCACTGCAGAGGCCACTCTGTGTGGGAGGCTCAAACGTTAATTCAGACTTTGGGCTTGCTTGGCTCTCAGCACCTCACCCACACAAATCCTGCCAATAGTCATTATTGTGATGTCTTCAGAGCTACTTCCAGTGAGAATTATTGGGAGAAAAATGATGGGTGGGTGTAATGTAATGTGCTGACACCAGACACACCTTGTACCCCCTCTTTATTTCAGTCTCATTTGTGATGAAAGGCCTCCTTGTTATTTCTGCACTTCCCATCTCAGGACTGGCAAAGGAACAGGCCAGGGACATGAAACAAACATGAACATACAAAGGCTCCATGTATATGTGCATGCATGTGTGTTCATATGTGGACATGTGTGCACACCGATACTACACATCTGTGCTGCACAAGGAGTCAATGTTAACTCCTCAAGCAAGTCTCAGTTCATCCTTCACCTGTCTTTGCAGGTCTGATTTTGTCAGACAAGACTAATTTTATCAACCTTTACCTAAGGAGAGCTAATACTCTCAGTAAGAAAAGGAGTACACGTACTTTTGAATCCTCTAAAACTTGATGATACTGGGAAGTTGAGTAGTAGGCAATAGAATAACAGTTATTGCTCTAGCTATGTTTTTTTAACTCCTTCATGTGCATAATCTGTTCTGGAATAAGAGTAGTTACTCCAAAGTAAGAAAATGCTTTTATTCTAGAACAGCATTTCCCTGAGGGTGAATTATACCAAGAGCAGAGAATGAACTAGTTTTTCCTGCCTTACCAAACTTCAGGATGCAAAAATTGTTTCCAGAAGGAAAATCAGATTATTTTGAGATTTTTATCAGTGAAAATGAATCAGAGACGTCAGGATGAGCTCCTTAGCAGCCTGCTGATCAGTGTTTGCTATGGGTGGAGGATCCACAGTTTGAGGTCCTTTGACTGTCTGATTCATGGATGGACTTTTACTTGGAAATTCTCCTTAGAGAGAAATACCCTGAAAACACTTCACTGTAATAAGTGTGTGTTCTGACTCCTATTGTCGTCTTTTTTTGTTAGTTGAAATGTTCTTGTCCTTGAGAAAAGTTTCATCTTTGATGAAATCAGTTGGCATTTTCCAATGAAACACTGGTTTGTTAAAAAATTCATGACCAGCCTTAGTAGTATTAGCATAGATTTAATGGTATAATTATCTAACTATAGTTATGCTGGTCAGTTCCCTGAGGTACCAAAGCTCTAAGCTCATTTTTTCATGTGCGTGCGTGCGAGCACAAATGATAATGCAAGTCAAGTAATCCTCTCCCTTGAACATCAGCATCTCATCTCTTCCCTGAAACTACCCTCACTAGTGGTGCTCAGTAGGACCTCTGTGATCCTCTCTTTGCCCCCTCCTGCCATGCAGCCTCCTGCCCTGCCCTTCCCTAGCTGCCCACACATTTGCTAACATCTGGGATTCTCCTGAGGCTTCCACAGACCCTCACCTTTCTAACATGGAAAATCCCCAGCCTCTGCATTCCTCACCCCCATGCTCTGTGTCCGTGGCACTGCTGGCACCCAGGACTGCTCTCAGAGTGGTGACCTTGAAGCAGCAAGCTCTGTTACCTCCCCACCAGCCTGCCCGCCCACCAGCTTGCCTTTGCCTTCCCACTGCATCCTCCCCCTCCACGGGCACACTTTGAGCTTGTTGTAGCATCTGCTGCCCTCTCATTTGGAGTCTCACAGTGAACGCTGCTGCCCTCAGCTAACTGTCAGTATTTATCATGACATCCCATTAGCACAATCCACACTAATGACTGTGAAAGACGCATCTATTTCCATTTTCTAAAGGGCTTCCACTGGCTGAAATCCAGCTGCAGGGTGAGGCTGGGGAGGGTTGCAGGGGGACAAATCTTCATGTTGACAGAGCAAAGCATACATATCATTACCAAGTGCTCTTCTCCCCAGCGGCTCAGCAGCTGTCAGGGGCAAGTGAGAGATTCCTCTCTTGGCAGCTCGGTGCTCAGTGGGGGCACTGCAAGGTGTGAACCAGCCGGGGGAGCGCAGAGAGTCACTTCCCTTTTGCCATCTGCACGGTCAGAACAGGTTTCCAGTTAACCAGACTGCAATTTTCCAAAGCTGCCATTTCTCTCTGAAGTGCGTGTTAAGAGTTCAATCTGCAGTTGCATGGCCAGTGTGGAAGAGCCTGGAGACATGATGCAAAAGGTTAGTAGGCAGCATGTATGTGGTGGGGACAGGGGGCAGGACTGGGGAACCACGATGCAGCCTCTCCCTACCCTACATAGCATCGGTTCACCCCAGATATTCAGGTCTCAGCTCCTGGGTTCTATAAGGCCACAATTCTGTTTTTTCTCCCCAAATGGCTCTCAGTGAGGAAGGATTCACTACTCCCAGACATGCAGCACCATAACCTACTCCTTTCCAACACCACCTTAAAACAAATCTTATTTATGTCCCTTTCATCCGATTGAATGGGGCTTTACTGCAAAGGAGCTGAGCGACTCTTGCCTAGAGAGAGGAAACGGGTTCATGGGAAATGCTTGTAGCTCTCATTGTACTGTGTCATTCTAGGTACAAATAAGTCAGTTCTGTTGCAACAAGACCAAAAATAAGGGTTAGAAGAAATCAAGTTTGTATTCTGAGCCAAACCCTGGTCTTTTGCAGCAATCAAAGTTCAGGTGAAGGTAGAAGAGCATATGGCAGGCAAAAACCCAGGGCAATCAGAGAAGTACCATTCCCTTCTTGGGACCTGACACCATTTTCTCCTTGGCCCTCTCACATCCTGACTCCAAAAACTCCCACCCACTGCTGGCACAGATCACTCTGTTTCCCAGCACAGAGGCCACCATACAAGAGAAAAGAAGTAGAAAAAGCTTCCATCTCTGCCCTCAGGAAAATTTCCACAACCCAATGCAACTTTGGCCATATAGCTTACCTGATATGAAGTTGGAAATATCCTCTTTTTCTTCTACTTATTCCTGCTTGTCTCCTGCCTCCCTAGCAGCATTGCCCTTTAGCTATTGATGAATAGCTGTGCTTGCTTTTGGTCATCTATTATCCCACAGATATAGATTTAACTTCTGTAATACTTGCTGTAAATTTGACCTTCTAGCCCCCCAACTGGTCTCATCATTTTTCTCTGATGTACAGTTCCAGAAATCACCAGAAGTAAATAGCTGATGCAAACTCTTGCCAAAGTCAGATTTCCCCCCATCTTTCTCAGGAGCCTGAAGCAACAAGGACCATTTTCAGCACATTTTTTTATTAAAACCTTCTGTTTAGTTGGTGTTTCCTCTCCCTAGGACCTATGCTGTTACCAGAAACATTTCACATATCTTCTGTTTGCTGAGTATGTGCTAGCAATATTTTAGCCTTGACTTTTTAAAATGAATCCCATCTGGACATTTCTTGCTGAGGTTTCCAATCTTTCTCACTCTGTTCCTTGTTTGCTTTGGTCTTCATTATTTCATCCCCGAGGATCCACAAAGTTGTTGTATAGTCCGCCTTTGATGTCTATCCTTGTCTCACTGCCTGTGCACTCTCTTTTTGCATTTTAATTCATTGAGAAGTTTCTTGCTTATCCAAATGGGCCTTATGCTGAAATACTCAGACTTTCTGCTGAATAAGATTGTTTGTCCCTAAACCCTCAGTAATTTTGCTTTCAGAATCAGTCAGGCTTCCTGGGTATCTTAGCCCGTCATGGCAGCTTCTCAAATGATTCTGCCTAGAAAGTGTCTAAAAACATCAAAGTTTGCTCTTTGAAAATCCAGAGTATTAACTGCTGTTTACCTTCCAAACCATTCTTTAGATCCTTAACTCGATGATTGTAGGGTTACTGTGGTCTAAACTACTTTCTGTGACAACATTCACCACCATTTCCCCCGTTTGTGAGCAGGAAGAGCATTGATTTATCCCTGTAGCATTTTGAGGTTCCTAGGATGTACCTGGGTTTCCTGCTGCTCTCTCAGCAAATGTTTGGATGGTTGATATACCCTGTGAGGATCAAGGTCTGCACTAAGGAGACTTTTGTTAGCTGTTTTTAGAAAACTTCATTTACTTCCTCCTCTTGGTATAGGGGTTTGTGATGGAACCCAAATATAACACTCTCATGTTTCTTTCTCTGATCCTGCCTGTCCTTCCTAAACAACTTGTAACTTGTCCATAACTGTGGCTCCAGTTATGATTAACATCCTACCCTGTCTCTGTGATCCCACATTATCCTTCCTTACTTGCTGCAGTCTGACAGATGGAGAAGATGGATGCAAATACAGGTTTTTTATGTGACTTCCCTTTGGGAAAGAAACCTCTTGCACTGTGTTGGTTCCCAGACGTATTTCCTCACCTTGAGATCATCAGTAGTGTGGCACACTGGTTCCTCCTTGCTGCAGTCTGAATTCTATTGTCTAGTGTTAGTGAGCAGAAGGAAGTGTATTCTGAGGCATGACAGTGATAAAAAAATTCAAAAAACCCACAAAAAAGATAGATGCTGAGGTGTTCAGATTCAGAATAAGGCTAAAAATAATAAAGAGGCCTTAACAATAAAACATTTTGCAGCTATAACCCATTTTTCACTGCTGCCCTCTAAGAAGATGGGTTCTATACATCATGTGCTGTGACAGGGTGGTCTTGCTAAAAGCAAAATGATGTGTGAAGTGAGTGAAAGATTCATGGCACATTGGAGACTGTCTTGTCTTGCTTGTCTGGCTGAGCTTTGTGTGAAACTGATACGCTCTGATTATCTGTGATAATGTGACCTGATGGCCAGAGGGAGCTCCATTATACAGCACTACAGCAGAAAGAGCTCTGCAAAGCTTGGTTAAACATTTCTGAGTAGGCTGAGAAATTCTGATGGAGTAGAGGACTATTTTCCAGTATTTCCTCTCCCATGAAAAGCCATTTGAATGTCTTTTGATTATCACTGGATGGAAAAATTAGTCAAGAGGATGAATCAGGCCCTAAGAAGAAATGTAAGCAGGAGAACGGAGCTCAGGTGATTTTTGTCCTACATTCTGTGTGCCCAGTGGGAGGTTGCACACAATTCTGCGGGACCTTCTCCTTTTGATGTATTGAATGGCAGAGAGCCTAAAGCCTTCTGGACCTCAGTCCAAAGCTAAACCCCAAACACTTCCATCACAGTTTAGAGATAAGAGAGAGAAGCGTAAGGAAAAATCCCAGACAAAAGCAGCAAGGCAGGCTGGCTGATAAAACTAATCAGGCTGGCAACGAGTTACTACCTGCAACTGAAGATAAACTACTGGCAAAATGGCAAGAGCTGTTTGGACTGAGCAGGGAAGGAGGAGGGGAAGATTATGGGATGGAGCAGTCCGAGGAGAATCTTTGAAGCTGATTTACCATGTCTCTGCCCTGAATGAAATCCCAGGAAGCTCTGAACTGTACTTCAGAGGTGGGAAAAAAAGGCTCTTCTTTTTTTATTTTTTGTGCGTAGAAGCACGCAGTTGTCGAGGGAACAGGGGATATAAAACCAAAGGGACAGGGAGATGGAAGAGCTCACAGCTGTAGCAAATTTGTCCATGTTTGTACATAGGCAAAGGCAAACCAATGCAGGGCAATACATAACATCAAAAAGACATGCTTCTTCCCACAAACAATCCTGCAAACCCTGGGTGAAGGAAGTAAGCAGTGCAGGTGTCGGTGTCCTCAGGTAACAGAAACACTGCATTTGCTGTCTCTTCATAGCATTTCATGCTTTCCAAGAGCTGGCTCCTGCTTTGAAGCACCAGTTACCCTCTGCTTCACCAAGGTGATCTACTAGATCTGCAAAACAGAGCCAGATACATTGCCATACTAGACCTTGCCAGTGTGTATGGCCAATTGCCCTGGAGTAGGGATGCAAATGCAAATCTGCTTTGCCACCTCTACAAGATTATACTAATGTCTGGGCTCTCCAGGCCACAGACGGCCTTTGAACATCTCATGGATTTATTTCTACAGTTCCAAGAGAAGACTATGGCAGCCTAAAGGACATGATTTCTTAGAGAACTGATTGCAGCAATGTTCAACCCCAGTGAAATTAGTTCAAAAACTAAATGGTCAGTGTGGGGATGACTATCCACAGCCTTCTTCTTTACCTTTCATGCTAAACATACTCTGAGTGGTTCAGAGAGCCAATTCTTAAAGTATGCTAAGGACACTGGGAAAATCAAAACCAAGTAGTTTCTAAAGTTGGGGTTGTAGGGGAAGTGCTGAATTCCTAGCTTCAGTAAGCAAGACAATTTTAGGGTAGAAGATTATTATCAGACATCTATTTTTGAATTTTTGCTTATTACTATGTTCCTCTGACCAATTTACTGCCAAAAAAAAAAAAAAAGGCCAAAAATAAGAGAAGTAAATTAGATGGAAGAATGTCAATGCACCTTTGATGCAATAAAAGAAGCCCTGACACCAGAGCTAATGTTGATAAGCTCTGACTTTAGGAGACCATTTATAGCACAAATGTATATGACCAAAATAGGACTGGGAGCAGTAGCCAAAAGAAGGACATGAAGAACAGTGTATTTTATATAAGGAAGAAAATTTGCCCTTGGGAGCCATGGTACAGTACTGTAGAGAGGTTGTCTGGCACTAACACAGTTCTGCAGAGCTTTCAGGTCTGTGCTTGTTGCAGTGAGAGGCCAGCATCCTCCAGCTTGCTTAAATACACAGGCAGACAAGGATGCACATATAACAAGGTGCCACTTGGTTTCACAGTCCTGATGTGAAAAATCAAACAAGAAGCCACAGAAAAAATGGTTAATAGTGAGGAGGATGTAATCCATGCATATGGTGCTTGTGCACTGTGCAGAGCGAGGGAGGCAGGACTGTCTGTGTCTAGTGGCAGTGGGCTTTTGCATCCCCAAAAGTGTAATGGTTCTGCTGAGGAGCTGGTAGGTTAACCATGCTGGCAGGCAGCCTGATAAAAGAAATCTAATTGCTTACGGGCTGCTGTATAGGCAGCAGTGAATGAGAGAAGGAAGCCCTAGTTCTGTTGTGGGAAAATATTTGTGTTACTTCCATGAGGAAATTAAAAGAGCTGGAAAGTTATTCTGATTTATTCTTGAGATAAAGCTGATCACTGTTCCTCAGGAAATAAATAATCCTCTGATTGTATGAAGCCAGATCTGACACGAGAATCTGCCAAACACTACACACAAACACACGCCTAATTGCTCAACATCAACAACGATATTTTTGCTCACAGTAAGTTTAGATCCCCCCGTCTTGCCCCTGGCTATGTCCCTGCCATCAGCCCTGACTCTCACCCAGGGAAACACGCTCAGCAAAGGGAGGTGATTTGCCTGCTAGGGTCATGCAGTGAGTCAGCCGCACGGTTTAACAAGACAACGTGTGACTTTCCAGATGGGTGCCCAGATTTCTGGCTGTACCTCTTCCCCAAACCTGCCCCGAGGCCCTGGGTGGGATTTCCCTGCTCAGTGAGACCATGCACTGTGCATTAGCAGAAAAGAGCTACAGAGGGGCAGTCATTTTGTTGACAGGACACTGCTTCATCTGAAGGTTGCCAGAATTTCTCCTTCCCTGCATTGATCTTCTTCTGAATCGCTCAGGAAAGAAGAGGCCGTGCAGGAAATGTTCACTTCAAGGCTGGCAGCCTTGATGCAAATGTCCAAAGTGGCCAGGTCTGGCTGACATTAATGCTTTCAATGAAAAATTGTGGCAATAAATCTGCGTAAGGGATGGCGAGGTCTGATATATGAAGACAGTTTGAAACAACTAAAGATGTGTACTGTAGCTTGCCTGAACGATTCACACCTGCCAAGTGACACCCACGCAATTCATTGTGCCTGTCAGTCTGCCCAAGTCCAGAAGGGAGAAAAAAAAGGTGTTTGTTTTTTTTTTTCCTCACTACTCCAGTTACTGCCCTTCTGGGTGTTTGTGAGGCAGGTAACCTCCCTTCTCCCGCTGACCCATTTGCTGAGGTGGCTCTCAGGCTGAGATACATCATCCCGAAAAAAGGAACCCAGTCAGGTACAGCGTTTTTGACAAGTGCCTATGTGAAGGACAGCAGACACGCAGTGAGGAACCTTTGTGCTGGGCCTTTCCTGGGGCAGAGTAGACGAGAATGTTATCTTCAAGAAGCAGTACACGAAGATCATAGCTTTTTATAGCTCTGACCTCTTCAGACCAAAACTCCAGGCCAGAGAGCTCATTTTTCCCAAGCTTCGTGATTTGTGTCTGACTGCGTCCTGCAGCATTGATGCCTGTCTGAACACAAGCCTTGCCTGTGGCATGCAGGACTGATCTTCCCCCACCTCGCCTGCCTCCTGGAGTAGAAAAGTCAATGAGGGCTCCACAGAGACGACTGCTCTGTCTCCAGCTTTTGTTTCTTACTTCCTTGCATCCCATGATGTTCTCTCGGGAAGCAGGCAAGAGACAAAGAGAGAATGCATCTACCTTCCCTTCCACCCCTCCAAGTACAGAAAAATGCCATGAGAACAAAAGGTGCCCAGAGTTACCTCCCTTGCAGGCTTGGGAAGGGAAAGAGGTTATTGCTAACGCCACCTCGAGATGCAGGGCTTCAGATGCTGGTGAGTGTAGAACTCAGCCAGGAGCTGCAGGAGCAGATCTGGAAGAGTGAGGTTGCTCTGGAGGTGGAGGTCTTCAAGACATCTACAGAATAGACAATGGTGCAAACACATGTTTTGGGGGTAACACAAAGGAAGGTACAAGCATTAATTGAATGAAGCTTAAAGGAGAAAGCTGGGACCTCTTAATCTTCAACAGGGGCCTAATCACTTTAGCTTTATGCATGTTGAGACAGTGAGTGTAAGGGTTTTTTAATCACTCCTGCCACATATATGTCGATGCAGAGAATGGAGGGATGTCACTTTGCATATGTGTGCGTGTGAGAGAGTAAGAAGGAGTGAAAAAATGCAGTCTTCTTTGCTTGGTCTAAGGCATGTGGGAAGGGATTTGACTCAGCATTTGGGGTTGGACACTCCATCAGAGAAAGAAGTAACTCCGGACAAAAACTGGAAGATGACACAGTTGCAAGGAATCTTAACATAAGCAATTAGGGATTTCATAAATACTATTCTTCTGGTTCTCTGATTGACAGCAGGTTGTGCTCCATCCAAAGCCAGGGCAGTTCAGAGATGTCTGGCTGGAAGACAAGAGAGGGTGGTCCAGCAGCCTGGCTTAGCACTATATCATTTAAACAGAATTCTGCCTTCAATTCTTCCTGTGAGATTTCATGCATCTGATTTAACATCCTAAATAAGATATCAAATATTAATACAAAATATTACCTCTACCTCAGGGACTCAAAAGCTGTTCTTGCCATAAACTCAAGGCTTTCATTAAATAGGCTGGGGCTGCAGCTGTATTATTCCTACAGAAACAGATCGCTTTTTCTGTGTCAGGGCACTGCTGTGGTAGAGCCTTGAGAGAGAGAATATGAGAGAAAACAGTGTGGAGCAAAAGAGATGATAGAACAACAGATACAGGGAACAGAAACTGGAAAGTAGGACCTGGGGAAAGAAGGATTAGAGAAAGGAATGAAGGTGTATGATGATGGGGAGGGAAAAGAGACAAAAGAATGGAAAAAAATGTGTAGCAATACATGGCAAAGGAGTCAGAAAGAGAAAAGCTTGTTTCTGATTCATAAGGCTAAGGCATAGTCCTGAGGGGACCAAGGATTTATTTGGGAAATGCGGGGAAAGTGCATATGATTAATAATCAGCTGCGAGATGGAGTTGAATTTTTTTTCTCCTTGGCTTTTTCCATTCTTTTTCCTTTGCTCAGATTTCAAGGTAGCTAGCAAGCAAGTTAGCCAGATCGACCTTCAGGGGCCAGTCCCTGGGCTGGCAGGAGAAACAGTACACCGGCATTCATACCTCAGATAGGAGGTGAGGTGCAGTGGAGTCCTCTGGCAAGTGGGCAGTAGTACATGGTCTGTCAGTGGTGGAAATCCCTCATAAATCTAGGCAATCCTTACCCTCTCATGGCTTGGGCTATGTAGACAGCCTGACTTGATGATTAAAACAGCCCAAACTGCTTTGGAAGTATTATCTTGGACTTCAGTGCTGTTTTGTCCTGGGAGTTAAAGATCTTTCCTGGCTCTGCAGCTGCTTTTAGTTGGTCCTGCCTTGTACGAATTCTTTCCCTGCTACACCACAGCACAACACAATATTACCAAGGAATACCAAAGGGTTGTTGTTAAAGACAGTCTTCCAGAGGGGAGAAATGAATTCAACACTCTCCACAATGCTATGCCAGAGATGATTTTGTGCTTATGTTTTGCTGATTTTTAGGGCTTGCTACCCAGACCTCTAAAGGCAACAATAAGGAAGAGAAATGAAGGAGCAGCACAATGTTAGTTTTGATTCTCCAAGCTCCCCATCTGTTTCCACAGCGGATGGTCAGTAGAGGAGAATAACACATTCACAGGTGGCAGGAAAAGACCTTCTCTTTATTTGTTGAGATTAGATTTTTACAGTGTGACTCACATGACCAAGTGAACGCAAATGCAATTCCTGGGTCTGCCGCATTTTAGTCTAAAAGGAATCACAGTTTGATCAAGCAATCTGACCTTCTGTGCACTGCAGGTCTTTCATATTCTTATTCTGTTGCCACTGTAATGACAGAAAGAACTTGTGCTTCATGAAAACATCGGTTTTTCAGATGAGTATTTATTTTTGATTTAAGGAGATCAGGGGATGGGATGTCCATATCTTGTGGACAGTGGCTGTTTTCTGGTTAAGCACCCTTCCTGTTGAAATTCATGCTTTGCCTCCAGCACAAATTTGTCCAGCTTCAGTTTCCAGTCACTGACTCCTGCACTGTAGCTTTTCTCCTAGATTAGATATCCCTTTAGTAGCAGGCATTTTGTCCTCATGAAGGTACTTGTAAGTTGCAATCAAGTCACTTTTCTGTCCTGGTTTTGATAAACTAAATAAACTCAACACTGTGATTCTTGTTGTAAGGCACCTTCTCCTGCCCTTTTAACATTTTAGTTGCTATTTTCTTTTCTCTTTGATTTTTCAGCATCCATTAAGGGACAGACACCAGAGCTGAACATATTATTCTAGACTTACTCTGACTAAGACTGTTATACAAACATAAAATAGCCTGCCTACACCAGAGAAGTAAGAAACACTTATTTCTTCTGCATTGAAGACTCTTATTATCCCTCTTTGTCACACGGTGGTACAGGATGTTCATCACTTGTGGCATTGTCACTAGATTCTCTTCAGAGGTGATGTGTCCCGAGACACCTCCAGTACGAATAATTTGCACTTGTTCTTCTCAGCTTTGCACTGAACCATATCAAAATGCATTTTGTCCATAAGCATCCACTTGCTATTGAATGCAGTTCAGGGTCCATGACTGCCTTTGTTCTTGTATTTACTACTCTGACAAACTTTATGTCTCTATAAACTTTACTGACTGTGATTTTTTATTTACTTCCAGATCATTAGGCATCAGGCCCAGTTCTGGTTGTGGAGCTGTGTGAGACATCATCCCCATTTGAAGAGTTGTTCTTCCTGACAACTCTTTTCAAAGGCCTTACAACTATTTATTCTTAACCTATTTATGATGTGCTTTATGTATGTTGTAAAATCATCACAGGTCAGTTTTTTAATCAGAATATAATGTGTTACTGAGTGAATATAAATCTGAGTGGTTATCTTCATCAGCTAAACTTGTGAATCCAGGAAAATCACTGGAGGTTTGACAAGTTCTCTTTCAGTAAGAACATGTTGATTGGCATTAATTATATTTCTGCTCATTACTTTGTCAGCAGCTGACATCTAGCTACCTGACCTACCGTTACTTGGAACAAGCTTGCGTCTTTTGCTACATTAACACAACATTAGTGTTCTCTTAGTCTTCTGAGATTTTTCCTCCATGCCAAGATTTGTTTACTGTAGATTACTGACTCTAATCAATAGGTGACACAGTGAACTCTTTTGGACTCTTGGGTACAAGTCATTCAGAACTGGAAACATTAAAATATCTAACCTTAGCAGGGGATGCTTAATAGCTTCAGATGCTAATGGACTGGAAAGCACTTCTTCATCCTCTTATGATGTTGTTTTCTTTTTTTTTTTCTTTTTCTTTTTTTTTTTTTTAATTCAGACCAGGAAAAGTATTTAAGTCATTCTCCATTTTTCCAATATGCAATGGAGTATTATCTCCATTAGTCATGAACCCATGCAATTGATAGAATTTATTTAGTTCTTGACACACTTAAACTTCTCCTTTGTTGTCCATAGCTCTACCAGGTACTTGTTTTCAACTTGAGGTATAGTTTCCTTTATCAATTTTCTATACTCACAATTTCTAATTTATATTGACTGTTGTCTGTTTCCTGATACAGTATAACCCATTTGTCGTATGTCTTCCCAGTTTCTGATTGCTGCTTTGACTTTGCAACTGAATAAGGATGATGAGCTCTCAGGCAAAGCATCCCTTTTGTTGATTGCAAAGCCATACTTTTTTCCTAGCAAACTTTTCCGTAAGACCTGCCAATTTGTATTCACATTTCATGCCTAATTTTCCCCCATCAATTTCTCTTGTATTTTTCTTCTGCTCTTGAGAAATTAGCTCTTTGCAACTGCCCTCTGTTTGCCCACATTTAATGTAATCATCTTGCCGTCATTATCATCTGTAATTTTAGAAACCTTTAAACTCTGTCAGCACTGCCATATACCCTTACAATCAAAGCTCATTAAAACAGTGCTTTCATTTTTTTCCCTTCTGCAGTAGGTATGAAGAAGAGACAGGTGCCTAAAGAATAACCCATCTTATTTTCTGCTTTGATTTAGCACTCTGGAGCATCCCTGTACCTGCATGCCTCCTGAGTTTTATTAGGTAACGCATTAATCCATATGCATTCAACACCCTTTGCTTTGGGATTATCAATAACTCTAAATCAAGTAATGATGTCTTTAAGGCAGACTGCCACCTCTCTTTTTTTTTGTTCACTTAGTCCTAAACCAATTAAACCCAGGGATTTTAACATTCTAGTCGTGTGAATTGTCCCACCAGGTTTCAGCAATGCCAGTTATATCAATGAGAATTTCTAATTCTTTCCTTGTTACAGAGTCTCTTTGCATTGCAACATGAGCAGCTGAAGCATTTCTTCCCATATATGCTGCCATATCAATGCCGTTTGTGACGAGCAGAGTTCAATGTCAGTTTTTCACTCCTGCACTCTGTGGCTTGTCTCACAGGGGGTGGAGTGTGTGACCTGGTATCAGGATTGTATCAGCATCCCTGTTTTGTGACAGTGCTAGAGGCTAGCTTTTGAGATGGCTTACTCTTTTGCCTACAAGAACCATAAAAATTACTGCATTAAAACTTGGCACCTGTCAAGTCTGTCTGTCTTCAGTAAGCTCATGATATGATATTTAATGCTGAGACATGCTAAATAAGGGAAGGCAAAGATGTCTTTGTTTCTTATGTTTACAGCTGCAGGGAGTTCTGTAGGAGTTACTGAAAAAGGTACCTCTTGTACTTTGGTCCAAAGATGATGAGATAGAGTCCAGGACACCTCTGGGATCTGCATCTGCTCTGGATGGCAGGGAGTCCCTTAGATAGTAGCCATAAGGTTAGTCAGAATATTTCCCTCCTGCTTCAGCTAAATGTCTTTCTTGTCTGAATTGCTCTCCTTCTAGTTAAATATCACAGGGTTCATTGAAACCGGGGCCAGTGGTGCTGGCCATGCCACATGCTTAGTTGTTTAGCAATAGACTGGGTATCAGTGACATCTCTCCATCTTCCCAAGGGTTTTTGGAGGGTAGTGTTTTAAGTTGTGCAGGCAGGAGCTTCCAAGGCAGATGAGCAACTGTCCATCATAAAAAGATGCGTCCTCTGTAACTTCCCTGGGGCCTGGGTTATGAGGACTGTTTTCTGAGCAGGGGACAGATGGTTAGATGGGAGAAAAATCTTTGCAGCAGAAGACATCTAACATCAATAATAAATTTTAGGCAGGAGATCTTTAAATACTAATAGTCATGCACACATAGAGTGATAATATAGATTAAAATTTCATTATAATCCCTTGAAAAAATTCTTCACTTTATAAGTAGCCAACCCCATAGGTGCTGGGATCTTGCTCATCAATTTCAAATCCTAGGGAACACCAGGAAAGAGAAGCTGACTCAATTGACAAGTGGTTTCCCAACCCATACCAAGTTTGCTGGGTTCTCCAGGAGCAGGCTACAGGGAGAGAGCCAGCACTGGCTCTTCCCGGAGCAAGACAAGCATGTACTCGGTCAGTACCCTCACCTCCTCTGTAATGGAAAGACTCTTTGGTTACACTCCAACAATGGCTAATAGGGAACAAACCAAAGCAAGAAAAACAACTCTCCCTAGCAAAACACGTAACTTTATCAGAAATTTGCTTTAGGTCCGTGCTTATCATTAGACTGTTAGCCACAGTCTTATCACTGAGTGCAACACCAGACAGAGATATTATTTGCTCATATGCCTCAGCTTGTTCTTGCTCACCATAAACAAACAAACAGTAAACACCTGAAAAGGCAATGAGTGGTTTATCTGGGAAAAGCAGTATGTAAGATAGTGATTAGTCTAAAATCTGATTCTGGTGTATGTTCACAGCACAACCTTTATGCAAAAATATGTGGGATATTGTTGTACAGCTTCCTGCAAGCTATAGTTTCCATTGCCACTGAACATGGGTCAGGATGGGTACCTTAGTCCTTTGCCCCAGATTGCAACTGCTGTCTCTACCTGCCTCTGATTCTTCTCTTCTCCTGTTACATTCAATGCACTGTGACCATCAAGTCACCAAGTACCAGCACTTGTGTCACTCTGGGCTGAGGAAAAGTGCAGGTGCCTGCTGCAATGCAAATTATTCAGGAGATGCTTGGTCACCTCTCTGCTGAGTCAAGAATTTAAAAGAGAATACATCACAGGAAGGGGAAAATCAGCTGTTTCCTCAGCCTTTCATCTGTGTCTGCATGATAAAATGGAAGAGGAGCTCAGCTCCACCTGAACAGTATTAATCATGGCTGGATTGTCACCAGTGCTACAGACAAAAAGGTTTAACAGTGGTGTGGCTGAAAAGAAGCATATTTGTCACAACAACTTAGGGCTTCTCAATGCTGACAAGGGATTCTGGAGTGAAACCCTGGGATGATGGGGACATGTTGTCAGGTGGTTGTTACCTTTCCTGGTCCTCTGATGTCCCAGTGAAGACTATAGAAAAAAAAAATCAAAAAAATCAAAGCATTACATTG
The DNA here is from genome assembly GCA_013396735.1 of Grallaria varia. NCBI lineage: Eukaryota > Metazoa > Chordata > Aves > Passeriformes > Formicariidae > Grallaria > Grallaria varia. The sequence goes on from VWZG01008667.1 coordinate 134,044, forward strand.
CAACATGCCTTGGTGGTGCATAAAGAGGACTCTTGGAGGAACTCGCCTCAGGACATGGGCACCACAGTTCATACTGCCTAAGCTCTAAGCAAAGCATGATTTACACCCCAAGTCTCCCTGTGCACATGTGCTCCATGCCTTCAGGTCTGAAATGTCAGGATTTCTTCTACCAGACTCTGAGTAAATATGACAAATTTGCATCTCCAACTAGATATCAGAAATTCCACCACTTCCCCCAGCATGTAGCTCTACTTTGTTTCATCGCTGGCGGCTCTCTTCATTTCAGCAGGACAGCTGAGGGAAAAAGATACTCGTTGTGAATAAAAGAAGTAGCAGATAACACTGCAGGAAACTAGGGTGTGTAAACTGTCCTATAGGTCATATATTCAGCCTGCAGCGGGAAGAACCAGGAGCATGACCAGAAGTTTAGCTTGCAATGGAGCAAAATGCTTCAGGCTTACATAACAGACACACTTCACTGTTCTGCTGCCAGGTGTGCAATGATTTAGGAACATATGAATGCAAGGGTTCTCCAATATGACTGCTACCAAAAGCAACTATACCACAATGCTTCCTGTAAACTGATCAAGTCCCAAATACCTATGTCGCTTGACCCCTTTCTTCCTTGGACCCCACATAAGACCAAAGACTGTGAAAGCCTTTGAAGCATCTAAACAAATAGAGGAAACACTTGCCATAGTGGCAGACAAAATTCAGCTGCTGAACACTGATACATTCAAAGGAATCCTCTTACTGAGCCCTTAATGTTACAGAACCTAAATTAGCTGTCCCTAACAATCAGGTTATTGAAACTTGTGCTTCATTCCACTGTCAGTCAAAAACAGAGGAAGGAAGAAGGGTACACGACTTCTATATGTGTTGGTAGAAATATTTATTGAAACTTATGTTTGTGATTGCAGAATTTTCATTCTGTGGTGGCTTATGCTGACTGAGAGTGGTTACAGCTGTCCCACAGGATGGTGAGGCTGCATGCTGAGTGGGTGCTTTTTGCCTTTGAGTCTGTCTATAAAGCACACAGTTTTAAATGATGCTGTATTAAACAGTAGTTATTATAATAATATACAATGAATCACATGCCAAAATGATCCAAGCTGGGAATTTTCATAGTGTTTGTCTTAAAGGGAAGAATCCTAAGAAACGCTAACTCTACTTTTCCTCTTTCATTTGCTGTTTTATCCTTCCCTAACCTAACTGTTCTTATTGGTATCTCTTTAAGAGGTCCTTTTTTTAACAGCAGTCTCCCAAGCAGATAATCATTCATGTCACCTGTCCCTGAACTCCTTCCATTTCTACAGCCACCCCTTGATGGCAGGTGTCTAGGAATGAACAATATCCTATGTGAAAGCCCACTATTGATTTATTGAATGGCTTTATATTTTCAGTAATCTCTTTCATGCACACTTTTTTGCTACTGATGCTAGAGGTGTAAATGGATAAAAAAATGTCTCTCAAATGCACTAAAATGGAAAATCTCAAGTAAAACCTCTTCCTCCCCCCGGAAAGGTAACACATTTGACACCCTCTGAGCTGTACATCCATCTTGGCTTTTCAGAGCATTGAAATTTTGACTTTCAGTGTGACTTACAAGAAAGTTGGCATTTATTGTGTTACTGCCCATTTTCAAAGCACCTGAGAGATGGGATTCAGTTAGCTGAAAATGTGAGTAGCTTCTATTGGGCTGAGATATGTTAAAGAAGGGAGAGCTAAAGGACTTTCTTCTTTGCCAGTAACCATTTCTGTGAGTGGATTTTAGCATTAGGCATCTGTAACTGTTTCAAAAAAGTATTCTTTTTTCATATAAAATAAATGGGTCATCCATAACATCTATAAATGTGATATCATAAAAATATATACCTAAACTGAATTCCTGAAATCAGGCCCAGAATATGTTCAGAGGCACTCAGAGTAGGTATTAAATACCTCTTTTCCTTTAGGGCCCTTGTTCTGAAATTTTCCCTAAGAATATACCATCCCCTGGAATACAACATGTTAGCAGACTAAAAGTCTATTATATCCTATAAAAATCATTTTAAGAGAAGGAGACTCCCTTGCTCCCCATATCCTGTGGAAAATAAAAATCAAGAGCTTTTATGAAGTCAAGAGTCACCGATTCCTTCTGGCCAGCTCTGACTGCTCTTCTCGGCCATCTATGGATCCCTAATAGATGCAACTGGACTTTAAGAGTAGAAGGAGTGTTTTCCTTGTGTCCCTAAAGCAGCAGCGTGGACACACTCTCAGGCAGTTGTGGACTGACTGCTGGCAGCCTTTCTACTGACTCTGAGGTTTTTCTGCTCCTGTAAGAACTTAAGGATGAAGATTCTAGACATATAGGCACTTGGACTCTATCTATCTTGGCATATGCCAGTGTAGATAAAAGAGTATGTGGCTAAATGCTGAAGCTGTCTCCTAGAGCTGACTGACAAGAAATAAATGAAAAACATAACTGTTGTCATTATCATCCACTGTCTTCTGGATAACAAGGATCACTCTCTCTGACCAGGAGCCCAGTCTCACAGAACACGTGATGAAACAGGTAATAAGATGACTTTGCATCAACCTTTCCATCTATTGTCTTCTCCGGTGTCCAGTACTGCAGTTTCTCAGTGTACAGCTATACAGCATGATCCACTAATTGGTTCAGGAGTTAGTGCCAATAAAAATAGGTATCTGTGTGAATAAGAACATCTTATTTACTTTATTTTTGGCATTAAAAGTCACTTGAAGTTATCGTTATTGGTGTAGAACCAATCCATTCTTGGAGATCAAGCTCAGTTTCTATTATAGCCATGACTACAGAAATGAACATGAGAAATGTGCAGAACTTTACCCTTCACTCATGATTCACACATTTGTTAGCAGGTCTCCTGTATATAAAGATCTTTCCCAGATGCTTGTAAGAAGCATTGAACCGTTATTCTGGACTTGCAAGTGTGAAGTATGAATGTTTAACTCTGGGTGTATCTTGGGGATTAAGAACAGTTGTGCCTCTGAATTTTAGCCAACATGTATTTGATGTCAGCCTACCTATCAGCAGGCAGCACAGCTGCTTAACAGATACGGATCTAAAAAGTAATGTCTAAGGAGGTTAGAACTCCATGCAAATAACTTTGGATTAAGGGTTTGCTAGACATGATGCATTTTAAAGTTATGTGGAGGGCTTCTCAGTCTGTTATTTGATCTTGCTCGTGTTTATCACCAAAGAATCTGAATATTTAACAGTGAATGCACACAAATCCTGCAGTGAGACAGCAGGGAAGTGGTGGTCAGCCAGCAGTTCCTCTCAGAGCAGCTCTTTTTACCGTCATATTCTCCTGCTACGATCAGAGTTTTTTGGATATGGGAACATGAGGAGATAAACAGATGCATAAAATGGTTTAAATGGTTTGGGATGATAAGGTTCAGGTCACTAACCGTTAGTCTGATGGGTCAAGAGTAGTCTCCATCCTTGTACGTTTCCAAGATCAGAGTGGACAAAGCCCTGAGCAACTCAGTCTGATCTCACAGCTGACCCTGCTTAGAGCAGGGGATTGGACCAGATGATCTCCTGAGGTTCTCCCTTTCAATCTGAATTAAATTACTCTATGATCCTGTTGCCAGGGTCCCAAATCAGTGTTCAGATGCCAGAGCTTCTGCAGTCTGGCATGCTTTCTTAGTTGACTTCAGTCTTGCTGTTAGTTTCACTCCTTGCAATGAACACTTTGCATTCTGTACTCAATGAAACCAAGGGTCTGGAAAAAGAATATGAACTGGGAAATGGTGGCTGTGAAATTCACAGCCAGAGCTCTGACTAAAATTAATGAGCAGTAACTATAAACTCCCACCGACTTTACCCAATCACGTTTACCTTTCATTAGGAAAAGCAAACTATGTGTCTGTTTTCCACTCATGATGTCCCCTCACAAATATACAGCTTTCATTTTTTCTTCAAAGTTTCCCACACACCCAGCTTTGCTTCATTTAGCTATGACCACTAAATCATAATTTCTGTTTCATTTTATGTGGACCATCTTTCATCAGTCATATTAAGCAATTTCATTCTATTTAATTTCTAATATAAAAACATTTGTTTGTTTTAATACCTCTTCCTCAGCCTAAACAAACAAAAAATTGGAGAAGAATCAAGTGTTTCTTTTATTCTGAAGAATTAAAATCTCTAAGGGAACAGGCATTTCTCATGAGCATTTTTTCCTTTGAAAACTCAGTTTTTGTTCAGAAAGGAAAAAAAGAAAAAGAAAAGCAAGCCTTTGATGAACATATTAGCAGCTCATTCTAACTGGGATAGTAAATGAAACTCTCTCAAAGCAAGAAGAGCCAAATAGCCTCTTAAAACAGATAACTGCCTGTGATGGCTTTTTATGGACTGGTGAACTTGGCACAGCATGCTGCTTCATTGCTTCCTCAAGACACTTTCCCACCTCCAGCTTGAGGCTACTGTGCTATAGATATACCTATACCATGGCAGGAATCTCTCTGTGAATGTCTGCAATGCATATAGGGGCTATATATAGACTGAAATCAGGTTAATTGTCTATAATAGTGCCCTTCACTCTCTTTGTCAAGTTTATTGTTGCTGAAAGATGTCATTTTGACAACTGCTAAGACTGAAATCCCCCATCTTCCACAGAAGAGAGGAATATGCTCCAAATGTAGGACAGGCTCCAGCAACTTTTCATGCCTTCTGATGAGATTGGGTGTAAGGGGGACAACTGTGGCGACAGCTTTAACCTTGACAGCTCCTCAAAAGCAGCAGGAGAGGATTGTCCATAAGAAATAGCCATCACTGGACAGTAGCCACTTGTGGTTCCTTTTGAGTGGAAGAGATTTGAGGTGTTCGTACTATTTCAAAGTCAGAAGCTTCATACCTTTTGATGTATAAACAGATTTCTATATCTTTTCAGCGCTATGAAAATCTGGTGCAACACTGTGAGTAAATGACTGCTCCTCGGAGTATGATGTTCGTGTCACAAAGCAGCCAGGAGAACTCAATATCACAAAGGTGATCCAGCCCGGGTGGTGCCCTTATTGGCCAGGCACAGTCCCACAGCACCAGGCAGGGTGCAGATACAGGCAGAGTCCACTGACAGCCCCATAAAAGGCAAGATGATGAGACAAGTCCAGGTTTCCAGGAGGGAGCAAAGTAGGCTTTCGACAAGGTGGACCCAATATATCTCCAGTAAAGGAATTAATTAAGCCAGCACTGAATGTAGGTACACAGGCAGCATAGCCCAGGAGATTTATTGAAGCTCAGGTCTGAGCTAATGGGCAGAGGTAAGCCAGCCAGGGCAGTTAAGGTCTGCCAGTGCCTCCAAGGCATGGCAGATAAAATGTTGTAAATAAAGGGGAGCTCCATTAAACAGAATGTGAACACCAACCACAAGGGAGCTGGCTCATAGCATGTTGTGAATAATTGCCTTTGGGCTAAGTGTGAACTGATTATTTCAAGTTTTTTTGTTGTGTTTTTTTTTTCCTTTTCTTTTTTTGTAAAGGATAGAAAGCATTTTATTTTTGCATTGGACGACAGGCAGTAATACACTGGCACGAAGGATACACATTAGTCAGCAGAACAGCTCAGTATTCAACACAGTACGGCAAGGTATAATAGGAAGAAATCAAGGGCAGGGGGAGAGGAAGAGTTTAGCCTGTGCAAAAGAGCAGAATTTGCAGGACATCCCAGTAGGTGAAAACAACCACTGCTGCCAATTGTCATGTGTCAAGATCTAAATGGATCACTGTTAGGAAGGCATTTCTTTCCAAAATATATGTGAAAACATGAGTCGTGTAATCAGCTATTTTGCTACATCTTAGAACACGTCTGTCTATCATTTTTCAGGAGAGGATACTATCATAGTGATGAACAAAGCTGCTCTAGCATGAAAACTTCTGCTATTCCTCTGGCTCCTTTGGATATGCCAAGATGCACGCCACGGGGAGATGGGCTGGGGGAGCCTGAAACATAAGGTGTGAAGATGAGGCAGTAATGGGGATTATAATAACCAGAAGGATCTTTGTTTATGTCTGGACACATGATTAGGACTTATTAACTTCTGTGGGCCAGTCCCTAGAAAGATGTGGCATACCCCTGTCTCCAAGCCCTCCCTGCATACACTTCATGTATTATTTGCACATGAGGAGGAGACTTAGACAGCAGATGCTGCAGAAAAGGGAATCAGTGAATATTTATTCAGATTCTGCACAGCTGCCCATCTCCACTCCTCCCCCACTCTCTTTTGTTTCTTATTCATGAGGACGGGTGTGAAAGGGATTCTGCCTGGCATGTACATTTGGGACACAGCTGTGGCAGGGGTGTTTTCTGCATTAGGAAATAGAGATCTTGTAATTAAAAGCATTCTGACATGCAGTTCAAGAGCTGTAAAGCACAGCACATCAGCGAGGGAGCCACTTACACGGCCTGAGAAGGAGAGGGGAGCAAGCTGCAGACACCTCCCATAGACTGAAGTTTATTTGCATGAGCCACTCATGAAATAATTACCATGAGCAACAAAAAGCAAAGTCTGTTTGCTAATGATTCATGAGCTGGATAAAGGGTTGAATTACTTGGATAATTTATTTGTAAAAATAATCTAGCCAGCTGTAATTAGAAGGCTGGATAGAGTGATCAAGAAAGAGAAGGGAAATGTTCCCAACAGCACGTGACCTTCCAGAGAGTATTGTTGGTTTTGAACAGAAGAATTCCTAAGAGCCTGTGAGCTTGCCTGGGTGCAGGATGGATCTGGTAGAGGCCTAGGAATCAGGATGCTTTTTTTCCTTTTAGTATAGGGATCCTTTCCTTTCTTGGCTTTGGCCTATTTGAGCAGTTGGTGCTATTCCCAGTGGCTTTTGGGTGTAGATCAAAGCATTGCAGAAACACTTTCAAGTCAAGCAGAGAGAATTTGAAATTACATCAGCAACTATCTTCATTTTAAAAGAATTAGAGATTTTCTGTTGAAAAAAATAGGGTTTTAAAAAACATGGTGTGAACTTTCCTACAAGTCCCTCTCTACAGTTCAGGTCTTCTCTCCAACTCCAGCTCTTTAACTACAGAGGCTGAGACAGGAGTGCCCCTTGTGGGAGGCACCATCCTCTGGTGACAGTGCATCTAACCCATGATGAGTATCTACAGGCCCGTGTGATCGATCCCAGCACTGCTCATTTAGCTTGCCAAAGTGTTGAGCTCAAATGATTCCTTGTCTGTCAGCTGGCCTGACCCTGACACCAGCGGCAGAGGCTGACAATTCTGCCTTGTCCTCAGCTTTGCTGCAGGGCTGTTTTCCTCTCTGCTGAACCAGGAGCACGGAGGTCACAGAACTTGGCTGAGCAATAGGAGGAGGGGAAAAGGGACTGCAGGCAGGTAGGAATCTCTCAGCGGTGAAATGATAGTGTGAGAAGTAACCCACCTATTGCTTTGTGCAGAGCAATCACGTCATCCGCACAAAGCCAACTTTTGCTACAGACCTTCCCCTGAGCATTCACCTCCAGCCCAATATGCACACTAACAGCCATGAAAACGGCCTTTTGGAGCAGCCCCATTGGAAGTTATTTGCCTCTCCTGGGCCACCGGGGGGGTTCCTCTCTGAGCCCTGTCTCCCTGTTTCAGCCTAGCAAGCCATGTGCCTGGAGACAGGGCCCTCCTCTATCAAAAGAAAAACCCTCTGGACAGAAAACAAGCACTGGTTGGCCCATCTGCAGTTGTGGCAAGGTCATCTTAGCTGGTCTGTAGTTTAATCATCCCTGCCTGTTTTCTTTGATCTGCTCTGAAATCCTTGGAATGACACTCAAAGGGGCCTTTCCTTGAAGCCATAGTGAAATGTTGAGGGGGCTGTTGCAGACCTCCATTGCAAGACAAAGCAATGAGAGAAGATAATATACTAAGTGTGTCCTTGGTTTCCTAACAAAGGGCTCTGCTAAGAGTCCTTCCTCTGAACTATAAGAATACTCTCTTACAGCAGGAGAAGTGACAAAACTCATGCACATGGGATGCTGCAGCTGAAGTCAATCCCTTCCAGGCCTTCCTCTTGCTGGAGCAAGCTCCGTTCTGCTGCCAAGAAGGGCTAAGGCTCAGTTGGTGCCAGTCAAAACAGGGTGAAAGCTTCATTTAGCAGTTAGAAAGACCTCACATAGAGAAGCCTGTTTGTTTAATAGCTATGCAAATTGGTGTAATCTTTTTAAGGATTTAGAGATTAGTTTTCTAAGGTATATCTGGGAGAGACAGGGAACTTTTCATCCCTCCCAGGGGAAATCAGTAACATTCAAAGAGAAATAAGTCCCTTAGATACTGAAAAGCAACTGTTTGTTGCTATGTTTGTAACAGTCCTGTACAGAGGGGTTTGAGAAAAGGGTGAGTGGGAAGGGTTTCTACCAGATCAAAATAAGACTGTGAATCATCAAAGTCACACTGTTGTGAAAATGTGCAAGACCAAACTAAGACGTATGGCTAGACTCCTGTTAAGAACTTGGGAAGTAATCTTTCAGCACTAGTATTGGTATGATCTCATCTTGACAACTGGCATCACACTTCAAAATGTTTGTGGATCAACTGGGCAGTCTGGGAGGAGGGTGCCAACAAAGGTCAGTGGTCAAGAAAACAAGATGTGTGAGAAAAGACAGAAAGTACCAGGCTAGCCTAATCCAGAGAAGATGACATTGGTTGAGGAGGAGGATGTGATACACAGTCTTCAACACATTAAAGAACACTGCAAAAAGTATGGAAATTTTTTTTTATATCTGTGCTGGGGAAAGGAAATGTAATGAACTGCAGCAAGAGGAATTCAAGACTACAGATGCACTGAGGTAGATTGTTGGGGATGGCTGAGTTTCCATCATGGTAACCTTAGATAAGTATCTGCCAGGAATGGCCCAGATACAGGTAATTCTCTTTTGGGCAGGAGATGGATGAAAAGAATTCCTGAGGTCCCTTTTAACCCATTTTTTTTTTTTTTTTACTTGTCTACATTGTTGCAACCTGGTTCAACTTTACCTAGTGTTAAATCTTAATTTTAGGCTTCAAGAGATTTTGCTAACCACAAACTCTTGTAAAGCCCTTGGTTCTTTGGTACTTTGAATTAACATCCAGATAATAACTACACATTTTTCTCTATATGATTTCTTTTAATTTGGTGAGAAAATAAGCGTCTTGGCAAAAAGGATTTTACAGAGATAAACATGCAACTTCACAAAGCATTAGAACAAGTTAACTGGATTAGCAAGCATTGCTATAGAGAACTTTTATTACACTTAGCAAACATGAACTCCATGCTACTTAAAGTGAGGTACTTGCAATTTAAGTTAAATACAGAAAACAGGTGTTTAAGTTACCACAAGAGGAAGGAAAGAGTAAAGGAAGAGAGATTAAGAGAAGGAAGAGTAAAGAGAGATAAAGAGGGGAGAAAGAACATAGCGCTGAGAAGGTCACATGTTAATGGCTTCAAAGGGAACAGACCAGAACCAACAATGGACATCTCGTGTGTGCTTCTTTATAGACTTTGGTCACTGCGGACACTCCATCCAGGTGGGACTTTTTGTCCACTGACCACTCACTGTCCCCTCAGCCAAAGTGAGGGTTCCACAGCTAATGGGAAGCTCCCCAGGGTGGTGGTGTGGGCAGGTTACCCGGCAGCCCTTCCTTGGCTGGCAGCCCAGCCAGTGGCTCTCTGGCTGTGTGGCTGCAGCCCCTGAGCTCTGGGCAGGCTCAGCCCAGCCCTTCCCCAGCACACACTCACAGACAAGGCGCTTCTGACCCAATAATAACCGAGCTGGTGTGTAACATACATTCCATATGGTAAAGCCTCATTCCAGCCACACCCGGGGGATAGGATTTTGGCACTGGAATATGGGGAGAAGGAATGGACATTAGTTCCAAACGTTGCTGAGCCTTGAGAACGGAATCAGAGAGTTTCCGAGTCAGAACATGCAATTGAAAAGCATTCATTTCATGCATTAATATGCCAAGCAGAACACTGTCCACACATCATTAGGAGTCAAGGCCTTTAAAGTCTGCTCTACACCGGCACAGAAAACAAAATTTGCCCCCGTAGCCTGTGCAAAAGCCATAAAAATAAAATTCTCCCTCATGCCCAACTGCAATGCATTGGCTACTGAACCTGATTTGTTTGTCACCCTCCAGCCCCGTGATGGTTGCCTTCCAGCAGTGCTGCAAGTACAGCAGAAAGGTGTGCAGAATACTTTGGGATGGAAGTTTTTCCCTACAGAGCCATATGGCCACAAGCAGATAACACTGTGAGCAGCATTCATTAACAATTTCCAAATCTGCAGCAGCTGGAGCGTGGGATCATTTAAAACATGACTGATTTACTTCCTGCAGCCTTGAAAAGGAGGGATCGGTTGGAACCCAAATGCACAACACATTTCTCTGAACTTATCAAACGAAGCCACATGCATCTCATTACCATCACACACACACACACACTCACAGAAGTTACCTCTTGGGGAGGGTACTGGAGAGGCTCACAGGACAGATGCTCCGTGGAGCATTGGCAGGAGACCAGGTATCCCAGTTGCTGGTGTGGTTCCAGAAACCGAGCAGAATGGAGAGAGAGGAAAGAGTTCCTATAATAATCCTGATGAAAACAAAGTATTGGGCTACTATTTTATTTGAGCTGCCGCAAGCACAACAATAAAAGCTGTCAGAGGCAAGGACTGTTCTTTCGGCAAAGCTGTTCTGTGAAGGCTTGTAATGAGCTGCACTCACCTAAAAATAGCGTTCAAGTTAACACAGTGTACCTTAATTTGTGGGACAGTGATCCATCTTTGTGTCCACCAGATGTTACTTCATTAATTATTGACAACAACATGGCATTTCTATAGCACTTCATAGCATTAAGAGAGTTTTATAAATAGACAGATAAAAAATTAATCAATCAATTTTGTTCAGCAATTAACTAGCATACACCGTTTTAGTCTGAGATGATGCCAAGATTTTTATTTTTTTTAAAGCATGCAAGAAGGGAGCAACTGAGCTTGCCAGAAAAAAAGAGAAATGCTTCCAGCCTAAAAAATGTGGAATAATTTCTGAATGTTAAGCAATGGGGTTAAATGTTTAGAGCTTCCAAAAATTTTGGGCATGGGGATGGAATTCATCTCCCTCCCTTGATTGAATGCAGACGTTTGCATCTAAGCTCATCATTGTGGACTTCCTTTATAGTCAGCAAAAAGAAATGAACCATGCCCTTCAAGTGCCTGTTCCTTGTGGCTGATCATAAAGAGATATTGTAGATGTCAAGGTCTGATGTAGGCATTGCACAGCTGGGGGAGAAGAATCCTCCCCTGACATCGCCTTTGAAAATCTGTCGGGAAAATATTTTGAGCTCCAGCCCTGGAGCTGCTGCAGTTTAATTCTTGAAAGATGATGTGAATGGTACCCCAGGGGAAGGACGGCAGGGCACGTGGCGGGCACAGGTCCCAGCTAGCGCAATAATGGCACTTCCTCTGCAAAGGTGTTGCGTAAGGAAGGCGCCTGCCAGAGGGCATGCAAAGGTCTGCTCCTCCAGTGCCTCCACGTGGGCTCTGCCTGTGAGCTGCACTTCTGCAGAGAGTGCATGCCTGTTGTCCGGGTTGTGAAGGAAACTGTTGCCCAGGAACAGAGGGGCAGGTTTGCCCTGGCTGTTTGGTTTGTGTTTAATTTGTGGTGATGCTGGGGCTCTTGCCGGGAAGCACAATGGGTAGTGGTCACTAGCTGCTGTGTGCCCTACCACCCCTGCTCTGTGCTTTGCATGGTCTCTGTGGGCTCAGAGGGTCTGAGGCAGTGACAGGAAGCTATAACCTGAAGAGGCATTACTGATAAATAGGAGCAATATCCAGAAACAAAAGTCCCTGCTCTGTTGTGTCTGCAAAAGGCACCGGAGCTGCTGATACACTGCAATACATGAGTTCTTTCAGCCATTTCTCTATGGCAAATGAACTGGTGTTTGTTTTAATGTGCTTATTAGGATGCAAGAGGTTGGTTGAGGAACAGGAGCATAGAGAACAAGATGCTGAGGAACAAGAGCATAGAGAACAGTTATTGGGCAGGTGGTACAGCATGCCCTCAAGGCTGAGAAACTTGCAGGGTACAACACCAGGACCAGGATCTCCTCTCTGCACAGAGGAAGTCATCACTTACCTGAGTATTCAGGGTTTCACCTTCCCAGCTGGAAAGGACTATAGTACTGTTAGAGGAGACATGATGGGAGGAGAAAGGGGAAGGGGGAACTTCCCTAAACAAATATGAAAATCCTATTTCTTCCTCTTGTTTGGAAGACCAAGACCAGGACATTTCTTAGCGTGGGGACAGCAGCATCCAGACCCATCAGTACTTTGTAAATGTCACTAAAATATTTTTGTTTTAAAGCAATGTACATTAACCACAAAGTGCAACAGGTGTTTAAGGGAAGAATACTGTACAAAGCAAGAACAGCACCAGTTACCATCATCAGTATCAAGATCATACTAACAGGACAAGAAGGTTTTGTTGTTATGGGTTGGAAGGCTGGAGACATGACCATTACCTTGTAAAGGACTAACCTTTACAGTTTTCTCCTACACAGATTTTTTTTGGTGTCCATCTGAGTTGCCACTCTCCCAAATATTCAACTATTATTTAAAAAAATATATTCATTGAAACTTAAGAGCACTCATAATCAGTTCCCATGGATTTATACATTCTACAAACAATGCTGAAACATTGGTTCTTCTGCATTTGTGCTCCTGTGCAGTAGTCCTCAGTGGGGATTTCACTAGCTGTTGCCAGGCTGAGAGATGGAGATGCAGTGACACAGGCTGATTGCAAAGTTTGGACATGTAGGCTACAAGGTCTTTTGTGAAGTAATGGCCACTTTTTTGTTTTTCACCTCCATGCCTCAAAAGAACCCTATCTATTTTCACCTTGATAGTAATATCTTGATTTTAAGTAATTTTTCACTGTTCCTGTCTTCCTCTAAACCTCTGTCACATTACTCATGCATAAGCATATCTACTACAAAGTTTTCTTGCAAGATCCCCAGCAACTAGAAAACACTAGAGCTGCCATGGACCAGGATGCTGATTTTTCTACTCTGAATCTCCTGTTACTTCTAGATATCCTCTTCTTTCTGTAATAGTGCCCAGTTTCTAGAAGAAACATGACTACGTTGTTTGTCTTGTGCCACAAATATTTGTGGCACCCTTCTGTCAGATTAGGAGATAATTCCTGCCCTGAGGAGCTCTTGACTGCAACTACATTAGAGAGAAGGGAAGGAAAGGAAAGGAAAGGAAAGGAAAGGAAAGGAAAGGAAAGGAAAGGAAAGGAAAGGAAAGGAAAGGAAAGGAAAGGAAAGGAAAGGAAAGGAAAGGAAAGGAAAGGAAAGAAAAGAAAAGAAAAGAAAAGAAAAGAAAAGAAAAGAAAAGAAAAGAAAAGAGAAAAGGAAAAAAATAATTAGAAACCTGCTAATAGAAAGAAGAGAGTGTCATGCAAGGCTTTTGTGAAATTGCTTTTGCAGATTTTATCCTCTCCAAGCTGGGAGAGGATGCTCTGTGTCTCTCCTCAGAATTAGGTTCTCATTAGGGAAACCATGCCAGCTCATCTGACTGTCTGAGAAAGCAAGCAGTTGTGAAGTGCCTAACAGGGCAGTGAAGCCTTGATTGACTCGAGATACTCTTACATTCAGACCTTGTGGCTTTTTGTGGTGCGTGAATGAGCCATGGGACAGGGCAAGAAAAGGGAAAATAGGAGATTTCCTTTACCACGAACCAATGTGCGCTGATTCTTCTTACTCCTTTGCACCTCTTGCACCTGGACACTTCCTGCAACCTGGAGACTTACTGCAGAAGAAGCCTGGTTCTCATCCACCTGCCAGGGAAAATCAAACCATCCTGACTCTTCAGCCAGTCAGGCCATTTGCCTGATTTACATATTTAATAGAGGAATACTTCCAAGCAGGCAGACTGATTAAGCTGGCCAAAGCTTTTGGCCTTGACAGTGCAAACCCCCCATATGTATCTGTTGGACACTCACAAACTTTGGGTTAGTTTCTCCCAGGAAAAAGCTGAAAAGCCGATTTTCAGGTGGCCAACTGAGCTACATCCTGGGAGTTAAAACTGCACATTTCTACACACTCTAGAGACAGACAAATTGGTCCAGAGGGAGCAAACATCATGCTATTGCACCTGAGAGTGGAGTTCAAATGTGGTTTGCACCATAGCACATAGGGCTCATGTAATGGTGCTACAGAGACTGGGCATTGTTCCCTGCCTTTATGCACAAAATCCCCCCAGGTTTACTTTTCTGAGAGGGAGGGGGGAATATCTCTGCTCTGCTGCATCTCAAGGACAGGGTGTGCTATTTCATCACCTCTAACCCATAATTGCTATTCTGATTATTTTTATTTTCTTTCTATAAAAATAAACAGAAAGAAAACAATGGCCCTAAACACTTGAGAATTCATAATATAATTTCTAATTAACATTTATTCTTTTTGTTTCAACAACTGTACACAGTGGGCCAAATTCACCCCTGGTAAATTTTTACTAATCCCTGCATACACACCTAATCTAATGTTTCCAGGCAGACAAAGAAACTGCCTGACCACTCTCTATCTGCACAGGTTGATTTCAACGGTAAGAAGCAGACCTTGCAAATTCAGAAGAGCTTCTTCCCCTTTCAGTCCAAGCTGGGTCTTGGAGCTAGAAACTGGCCAAACTTTTTGAGACCGTATGATTCCCCCGTAAGATTTTGAGTGTAGGCTGGGCTAAAATCATGTTTCCTAAAGGTTAATGATACTTTCCCATTCTAATTGTAGAAAATGTGGAGAAGTAAAAAAACAAAGAAGATTTCAATCTTTTTGTAGTCCTCCTCTTACTTTGGGCTGCTGCTCACGTCACCTGAATCATTTTGCTCTTCCTTACATTTTCTTGAAATACAGATTGCTCTATCAGTGCATTCATTATTCACTTCTGAGCAGCAGATCAGCTTCACAAGACTCTGCTGGTTGCAATCATTAATAGCACCAATCAAACCTGAAGCTGAAATATCCCAAATTTCTTCAAACTCAGCCTCCTACCACACTTCTGAATTAACTATTTGCACATCTTCTGTTTCTTTACTTGGGTTAAGAGCCTTGCTCTTGCTATTTCTTCATTGGTAAAAGCATGCATAATGATCTAAGAGTTCATAAGCAAAGAGATCAAAACACAAATCTTAAAAGATGTTGCTTTTCTGGATGAAATATGACCTGGGTGTACTTCTTAGCTGTTTTTCTCCCTTAATCAAAAGTCAGTGCAGGATAAGAAGGTGCATACCACTGATGTGTGTGGCTGTACATGCAGCACACAAGCGTGCACTGGGATGATGGAGGGATCCTGATGCGGGACTGTGACCCTTGCACTTTCCAGTGTGAGCTCTGGGATTATACCACACGTTACCACTAGATGTCAAACTGTGTCCCCGATCCCACAAATGCCTCCAGTGTCAAGTGATGGAGGCCCCTATGTGTTGGTCCTGCTGCAGCCTTCTCAGCAACGCTGTCAGAGTAGATTTTAAATTTTCTTCAGAGGAAAATGATTGACTAATGATTGAATTAAAGGGATTTAGTTACCTCAGACACGGATTTCTAAAGAGGTACATTGCCCAGAGAGGCAGGCTCAGGTGTTACTAACACCTACTAACTGTGATTTTGTTCAAAAATTAAGTCTACTTGCTTACACCATTAATGAAAGAAGAAATTAATAAAGACCCATTGGGGAAAAAGTTAACTTATCAGCAAGAGTGGCTATATTATTTCTTTGTTCCCTCTTGGCAAGTTTTAGCTGCTTTAAAACAAAAAAATCAGTCAGAAAAACTGAGCAGCCTTTAGCTTAGGACTGTAGTTCTGGCAGCACTTGTACATGAAGTACAAAAGCCGTGATCAGCATTCGGATCAAGGATTCCCCTGCATGCAACAAAACCCACAAGGGTGGCTAATTCCTTTGGGTAGATTACTTTGGAAGCCCTGGAGGTGCTCCCTTGAGGATGAGTTGAACGCTGAAGTCCTTAGTAAAGGGTGTTAACTACAAGTACTGTGTTTCCTTCCTTGGGAAAGGTTCATGGCACTGTTACTTGGGACACGTTTGAACTCACTATCTTCCACGAGTTTGATTTCGCAGATGTGTGCTTCTTTTTGTCACCTTCATGTTTAAATGCCAGCTCTGTTACCACCCAGATAGGGCTGCGTCTCAGAGGGAGGTGAAGAAATGCCCATCTAACTGAATGCTTTTTTCATGAAAGCTATTATGGAAAGGATGAGACCTTGCCTTTACCATGTGTCAGAAAATACAATTTGTTAGGTGTAGGCTTCTGAAAGGACACCGCTTGGGCTCTTTTTAGCCTCACCAGCATCCTTCCTGTTTCCACCAAAAATAAACATACCGAGGCTTTTGTTCCTTAACTCTTTTAAACTTTCTTGGCTTTGCCACAAGTTGTGTCACAGGATGTCCCACATCACCACAACATACCACATCACCACAGCATGACATGGGCTGAGATCAGCCATGTGTGGGGAAGTGGCTGGGCCTTTCCTGCCTCAGGTTCCTCATCATCATCTCCCTGTGGACCAAGAGTGACCAAGAATACTGGGTGCAGAGCCTCCCTCCACACCTGAATCAGGAGGATTTAATCATCTGTTTTTGACTTTCTCATTTAGCAATGGTGTAAGGTATAAGGCACCCAAGCTTCCTCCCTGAATACAGCCACAGTTCTTTCCCTGTCCTTTCTCCACATATGCTCAGTGTGCAAACAAAGTTAGTCATGGCTCATGTCCCTAATTGGTTCCTCCTCAATTCCCTCTTCCTGTGGTCCTCTTCCATGGCTGGTAAGAGGTCCTGAGGCACAGCTCTGTGAGGACAGATGGCCTGACCAACATGGCATGGTGGCTGTCTGCCTCCCACACAGGGAATGGAGGCTCTGGCTGTGGAACAGCCAAAAAGCTGTGTGGGAAGGAAAGGTGGTCTTGGCCTGAAGTCCTTTCTGAAGACATGGTGTAAATGCCCACAGTGGGCCCTCTTTGGTAGTCTTGCTTTAGTACACATAGCAGCAGGTCTGAGAGGAAGGACTGCTTAACAAAACAGGCTGCAGAACAGACATGGTTAGGAAAGCCCAAAGCTGCCTGCTCAACCAGAAAAGTTAATCTTGACACACGAGGAGGGCCTCCTTAGCAAGTGTGAT
The DNA here is from genome assembly GCA_013396735.1 of Grallaria varia. Lineage (NCBI taxonomy): Eukaryota > Metazoa > Chordata > Aves > Passeriformes > Formicariidae > Grallaria > Grallaria varia. Next base: position 151,232 of record VWZG01008667.1, read on the forward strand.
CTATCAAAATCCGCAAAGAAGGTCCTTGTGCCAACAAAGCCAGGCCAAAAGTATGCAACCAAGCCTTCAGCATGTTTAAAAATATCTCTGGGTCCCTGTGCATCCCGCTTCTTCTGGCTCCCTTTCCAGCCTGCTTCTCCATGTGAGGAAGGACTCCTTAGCTAGCGGAGGTTTGGGATGTGGTTGAGATGTTTCTGTGGCAAAAGGGTGGAGTTCCCTTGTTTTCTTCTTTTTCCACAAAGCACTCTAGCTCTTGGACAGTGTCTGTTTGAAAAATCCGTCTTGCTATTCCTCTCCACCCCCTGGCTCTCCTTCCCTCGCTGGAAAGGTAAATGAAGGAGTTCACGGATGACAGGAGCATGCAGCAAGGCTCCCATTACAGCAAGGTGTGGCCAGCGCACAACACCAGAGGCCAGCCAAGAGAAGCATTCCCTTCAAAGCGCCCTCCTTTGTACTATACCAGTGTTGGGACACCCTTTCTTGGGATTTCCTTACTGTGGCAACCCGCACCCGCACGGTGTTTAAAGAAAGGATCATTCTGGTGTTATCCCTTTGTCACTACCTGCTCTACTTGCCTTAAGAGTTGCCTCCAGCAACCGAACAACAAATTGTCAGGGGCAGGGATGGGGACATGGAAAACATCAGGCTGCCCCAGGATAGCAATGAAATGAAGCTGCTTTTGGCCGCTTGACAATATAATTTCTTAGTCATCAATTTTCTCTCTGAATTTTATATCTGAGGCTATATCCTGTTCTGAATATACTGAAAAAGTTATTCCAGGCAGACCTTTACTTAAATGATTTTCCCTTCAGCATCCTTCTTAAGTGAAAGATACAGGTGTAAAAGTTAATAGCAACTGAAAGTAATAGTGATGATCTTTTTACAGTAAAACATTGGCTTGTGACTGCGCTCTTATTTTTCTCTGGCCTTGTGGTCTTACTCGTCACAGCTGGCTCATATGCCTGAAACCACAACTAGTCAAAGTTCACAGTCAATCCATGGAGGGAAGGAAGAAACTGCAGAAAACTTGCCAGATAACATAAGACAATAAAGAACCTGAGGAAATTTTAATCTGCTCTGGGATACTCCAAAAATGGAAAAAGAAGTGAGATTTGCTGAATAAACAATTCATTACAAAATTATTCACTGAGCTTTAGGAGCCAAGTGAAAGAAGGGAGAAGGATCCAGAATATTTTACAGTAATAGAAGGTATGATGGTATTGGCACAAGAGCAATATGCTTCCTAAGAGACATGACAAAGAGGATCTGTCTCCTTATTGGTGTTTTTCAGAAGCAGAACAAGAGGTAAGACTGTAGAAGAAAAATAGAAGCCGTTTTTATCCACAACCTATAGATCCTGGGGCCCCAGAGCTGAGCTGTCACGTCTTATTTTTATATCCTACTCCCAGTGTGTAAGTGTTTTACCAAGACGGTTTTTTTCCCCTCTCATTTCATATTTTCAGCGATTGCTATTGTTCTGCAGTCTACAAACGGGCTCTGGGAACCCAAGGACGGCATGAAAAGCTGAAGTATGGGAAACATTGTACCCGGAAAGGGCAGAGCAAGAGGGCTGATAGGGGTGACAGAGTCTCCAAGGTCTTCTGGAAATGTGGCGCCTAACTATTTCTGATGCAAGAGCTGTACTCAGATGCAGTGGCATTTCCAAAGAGGTTAAAAAATGTTTATAACCCTCAGGTTGAGGGCTGTGGTTTCACGTGTCTGTAATAAGCAGAATGTAGTGTCAGACTATACTGAATCGTGTTTTATAATCTTTTTCTTTTGTTTGGAGACTGCTAAGCACCTACTAAGTGTTGAGGGTCTCCAATGCTATCCACTTCTCCTCTGGCCACAAAGAAAGAACAAACCCATCAAACACATGAGAAATTGTGTTACTTGTTGTAAAGGTTAACCTGAAAAGAGATGATCCAGCTCCGACTCATTTGTGGATAGTCCAGATAGTTTGAAAGGGAGAAAAATGTGAGTTGGCACAAACTGGGGTGTCTTAGAAAAGCATTTGTAAAGTTTCCACATGACTGATATATGATTATGTCTGTTAAAGATGGTGTGATTTAAAAATATCAGAGCATAAAAAAAGGATGATTGGTGTAATCTATTTTAATTATGTTTCATATTTGTAGTTATCTCCAAAACTCCATAAAAATTACCAGAAAACAAAACAAAACTAAACTAAAAAGGTTGCTTCCTGTTAGCTGGTAATTAAAACATCCTGATTTGAAACTAAATATAGCTCTTCCACTAAATTTGGTAACTTTTTGCTAGCCTTGGCTCTCTGAACATGTAAATAGAACAATCTAATTGCTCACATTTATTCAAATCCATAATTTGCATTTACTTATGTTAGAAAATAGTGAGTGGCTTTGCTTATTTACATGATAATTATTTTTTTTTTACTTTGATTTTTGTCAAGCTATTTTTGGGTAAGAATTGGAATTCAATTAAGATGCAGAAAGACAGCATTTTAATTCTGCTTTTTGTTAGAAAATGGAGCTACACAGTACTTGTGCAGGATATACAAGCTGATAAAAACTGATTTAGCAAGAAAAGGACATAGTATCTGTAGGTAGTGAATTGAATTGTTTCCTTTTGGTTCATATGTCTTACAAGATTGTAGAGCTAATAGATCTCAGCCTTTCAAGCCTCACTAATGAGACCAAAAAAAGAAAATCTAGTCTTCCTATAAACTTTGCAGTGCTGATCAGAGCATAAGTTACTGAATCAAAATAATAATAAATTATGAATAAGTTTAAGGGAATTTTCAGGAAAGCATGCAAATTGTAGGGAAAGGAGCTGTTGGACTTCAGCAAACTTCTAGACTTTGCGCTGGTGACTTGCCTCACTTTGCTGGCGTGAGCGTAGGCCTTGAATATAGTGTGTCAAAATTTCACATTCATTTTTCAAGCAGCTTCATTTTCTAAAGGGAAGATCCATTTCATTTAAAGCTCAAAACACAATTAAAAGTTAAAAAAAGGCAGCTACGATTCCTCCCTCTGTAGTCCTCCTACTGCTCCTACTCCATTTTACATCTAAGCAGCAGTTTCTACAAGACGCTCCTCCCAGAAGAGAGTTCACCATCCAAACACCAAATGCAGTTTTTTGTTGCAGGTTCCCCAAGGAATTAGCACCACCTCAGCCATTTCATTGCTGTCCCTGAGCTTCTCGGGGCGTCATTAATCCACTTTCTTCTGATTCTCCTTGCTGATACATTTTCCTTTCAGCTGGAGCTCAGGACTTCCTCCACCTGGCTGTGCTGCCATAACAGGTCACAAAAGGACCCCAAGTGTAAAATCTCCTTGGACAGTCAAGCAATTCCTGGTGGCTTTCTTAGAGATAAGGGGCTGCAGTGCTATCATGGGGAGAGTCAGAGGAGGGATGTGGCTGCAGACCAATCCCTCCTGCATCTCCTAAGCAACCACCAAAATAGATGAACAGTCTTTTCAAAATGGCATCATGATAAAGTGATTTGGCAAAGTGAGAATATAATTTCCTGTTGACTCTTAAGGCTCCATAAATGATCTTTAGTCACTGAGCACAGTGGATCTGTGTTCTGCAATAAACAGCGAGCATGAAATAGCCCCCTTCTTTATTGCAACATGAACCAAGAGGATCACAGATTTCTCCTCCAGCCTTTGTGCACTAAATCAGGAACTGTTACAGAGATAGGCCTTTGTTTTTCAGCCTGACATCTGAAATTTTCCAAGCTGTTAGGATTTACATCTGTAAAATTTCCCTGTACACTAATGATGGCTGTGGCTTTTTTTGGTAGTGGTTTATGCTGAAGTCTGAGAGTCTTAAATGAAATTCCCTTACTACAGGATCTGGGATTTTAGGACAGTTGCTATGTATGACAAACCAGAAAACTCAGTGCATATTGGGTTTTCTAATAACTGTAGTATTTCCTATGACAAAGGACATTTCCAAATGACTCCTTCAGTTTTATTAGGGACCTTTGAGTTTTTCAAGTTGTCTTCTGTGATATGTGGAATTGCAACAGTGTAGGGTCTTGCTCACTGCATCCTATAGACCCTGTCTGCTAGCGGTCAGTCTGAAATGCAGCTTCTACTTGATACATTAATTTCTCCCTTTTACCTGATTTACCTGTAAAACTTGAATTGTTGCACTTGAATTGTTCCCTGTACTGTCCATATATCTACACAGTTTTGCTGAGACTGTTGTCCTACAATGCCCATGAATCAGTGTTGTGTGCTCGTGGTGTCTAAATATTATTACCTACTTACTTTTCCCCCAGCTGCATTTTTCCTGCCAGCATGTGTTCTCCTAAGCTGTTCTTGAAAGTTGGTTCTGTTTTCAAGTCGCAAGTACTTACTATTGTTGCAAAAAGATGCTATGCAACTGTAACTCAGACCACTAGATTTGTCCCACCATTTCTTGAATTCGCCAGAGAACAATGTGTGTGTGGTGATCGGTGGAGTGAGAGTATGACACTGGCACTGGGGTCACACATACTCCTCCCCTGTTCCTCAGAGGAGATTTACAGCCCTTTTGCTCAGGCAGGACTAGCAGATGCCTCTGTGGTTTAGGCAGATGCCTTTCTAGCTGATTTCTTTCCCTGAACTATCATTCTGGTCATCAGCACCTTTCTTCACCAGCTGGAAATGTTGGCAAATGTTGGCATATTTTTTTCTTTTTTCCTTTTTTTTTTTTTTTTTTGCAAGTTCTGACCTCTCTAATGCTTATAGTTCTAAAGGAAAACCCAAACCAGATCCAGCTGAAGGATGTTCCTGGAATCTCCCTCAGGGATACACATGCCCTTTTCTGGCTAGAAAAATTTTGTCTCGGAAGGCCAAAAGAAGCAACAAAGTTGGAACCCAAGGTAATGAAACAAAATCTGTGATTTTCAGGCTCTCATCATTTAGGCTGCTGTGGATCAGGCAGACCTCTCTGTCTTAAAAGCAACTGCTGTTTGTTCTCTTTTCTGCCTGTCTGATGGGGTTTTTAAAGTTTGTTTTTCCCTTGGCTCCATTTGTTTAAAACAATCAAAAGTAATCTTAAAGTGGCTCTTGCTCTGCACACCAGTAGAGCTGGGGCTGCTTTTTCCCTTCCCTTACAGTGCTGATGTTGCAGAGAATGGTGGCCAAACACCACAAGAGCCCAGCAAAGAAAAATGGGGTGAGGGAGAAGGGCATCTGACTGCACCTGTAACCCTATATGTACATGACCAGCTTCTGCTACAATCAGGGCAGATAACAAAAGCTTTCCAGGAACAACCTGCCGCCAAAATACATTCTGACAGGATTAGGGGTGAGGGAGAACAGAGAACAGATCTTACATTGCCCCTTGCCATCCTGATTTGCTGCCTCTTGGCATTTCCCCCACATCTCCAGACACCTCCTCAAAGACAGTCCCTGGGGCTGGGCCCCACAACAGAGCTCCTCGCATGGGGAAGAAGCCCATGCTGGAGACTGGAGCAAAGAGGCACAATTGCTTCCCTTTTCCCAGTACAGTATGTTACAAAGGGCTGTTGCAAAGCTTGGCCGTCTGACAGTTTCGTTTGCAAGAGCCTTGGCTCCTGTCCAAGCAATTCTTTCAAGTCTCATTGTTTGGTAGGAAACAAACAAGGGGAACAGCACTGGGTGGGCACACCAGAAGAGGGTCTAAATATAGCAGGGCAGCATTAGGGAGCCAGGCATCTTAGCAAAAGCTTACTCTAAAGAGGTCAAAACCACTGCTAGTCTACAGAAAAGACACCAGTTCTGCTGTAGGCACCCCAGGTACGTAGGAGAGGGCTCTAGATGTCCCAGTTGTGTTGGCCAGCTACAGCGATGCTACACTAGCCATAAAAGTTGAAAATAGCCTGTTAAGCTGTGTAAGTAAATCTAAAGCACAGGGAGACTATTACTGGTTCCCGCCTGAAGTCTTCTGAGTACTTTCTGCTAAAACTCACACCCAGTATAACTTCAGCAAGAGTCAGGAAATAATCTGAACTACAGATTCAGACAATGAGGTGTCAGAGTGACAGCAAGTCAAGCCCTTTTGACCCGTGATGGAAAGAAGATAACTCTGTGCCACCTTTGCTTTGAGGTGTTGAGACTCAGTAGGATTCAAACTAAATAATGTTGCTGACAGTACTGCAGGGCTGGTGACATTTCTGAAAGCAGAGGAAAAGAGAAAGCAAGTGTGCCAAAGAAGTTTAAAAACATCCTCCATAACTTGGCACATCCCCACTGAAAACATATTCCGGTAGAACAGCCAGGGCACAGGTAAGGAAATGTTAAAGGAGAAACGTGGCTTTTCCTGAAGGAGTATATGGAGTGCTCAATATTATACATTCTGAGAGAGGGAGCACTCAAATCCCAGGCAGAAGTCATGCCCCCACAGAGCTGATTTTCCTACTTGGCACCTTCAGCATTTGAGAGCACAGTAGAAAGGCTTGGTTTTTTTCCCACTTAACCTAGGCACGTGCCTGACCATGAAGAGAGGTGTGGTGTAAGGCAGGAAGAAAAAGCCCAGAAGGAAGAGGGACTATGATCAGCCTTGCAGAGAAGACAATAGGAGATCAATGTGCAGACCCACCAGTGCATTTCCGACAGGGACTTAGCTCAGCGAGTAGAAATAAGAAACAACTGTGCTGGAGCCTGCCACTTGCAAGAACACCTGGCCTTGCTTGATGCAGCTGCGAGCACTCCACACATCACAGCTGACAGCTCTCTTGTAGAGGTGTTGGCAAAGGGGACTTGAGGCTTTTGCAAACTTGTATTTCCTCTCTTCCTCCTTCCTGCCACCAAATCATACTTTGCCTTGTTAGAGATAGAGAGAAGGGGTGAAGTGTCAGATTGTCTTAGCTGAAGACAGCTGTGATGGCTGGTGATTCTTCATAGGGACTCATCCTTGTGGTAGATGTTCAGGTGCAATAAAAAGAATCTTAGTTGAAAACTTGTGCTAAAACAAGACATGACTCTCTCACAGAAAAGATGATTCTTGCAAGTGATCAAGAGAAGACCTCAGAATAAAAGAATTCAGGTTTTAAGTGACTTCTAAAAACAGCATGAAATAGCTTTTATCCCTAAAATAGTTAGCATCCCCTGAACTATTTGTTGGTTTGGTTTTTGTTGTTTTTTTCCCCCAACAAAAAAACCAAAGATTGTTATGAAAGAGCCCTTATCTTCTACAGAATGTGATCAAATAGATGATTGTTTGAGTGAACCCCTAAACTAATTTTTCCCTTCCAGCTTAGTCCTTACAATAGAGATTATTTTTCAGCCCTTGACCTTGCATCACCATTAAAATAATGCAAGTACAACTGTTTTTATGCAGTCAGGTTAACCCACCACTTCCTTCTCCCATGGCAATATGGTCTGCAGAACAGATAATAAGAGAGGCACATTTGAAAGTGGAAGTACAGGCAGAGAAGTGGGTGCTGGTGTCAGTGTCCTCTGAGTGGTGGTGAGCTGGGCTAATCAGAAATTATGCATGTGGGGTCTTTCAGAGAATACTACCAACGCTGTTGTTTGGCAGAATTGAGAGCAGGAGAGACTAAATAGTTACTCTTTTTGCATTTTAGGCCTCTGGCTCAACATATTTTTCATTACTGTTAAAGCAGTATTTATAGGCTTAAAGGGCAGGGGAAACTCCAATAACACCAGTGGGTTGCAAATGTGGAGGAAGAGATCAATACTTGAAACTCTTCTGCCAACTCTTAGACTGTGGCAGTAAAGCTGCTGGACATAGTGACTAAGCAGTTGGTGTCTGAAGGGATAGACAGACCTCCTCAGGATTTTCTTCCCCGGTGAGCTGAGTTTTCTCAACTCCTGGAGATTCTGCCTGTGCTTGAGAATCCTGGTTATCACTTGTATTCACAGGCTGGTAAGACATGAGAAGAAATGGGCTTATAGCAGGAATTTGCGCTGTTCATAGACGCTGTTGATTTGGCTTTTTGCTTTGCTACAGAGTCATAATGTAGTTTTAAGCACGCTGTTCAATTCCTGTAGGCCTCTTTGGCTAGCCGATTGGGGGAGGGGGAAAGCAGGCAAAAGCGTTTCTTGGTTTGGTGGAAATCCTTATTGTTATTTGCAGTAAGGCAATGTGTTGAAGAAATGACCTCTCTCTGTGAAAAATTACCTTGCTTGTACTCAGCATAGAGTTGCCAGCTGCCTCTGTTATCCTAAAAATTGCTGGCAGGATGCTCTTGAAAAGACCTCTGTGAGTTTAGAATGGCTCAATCATGTGAGGTTTGTGGTCTTCCTGCCTCATCAAATGGGTCATCTTGTTGGTAAGACACTTGGAGAAGGTTCAGGACATGCCTCTGAAATGAAGGAATCTTTTACTAGCTGTGTGGCTTGTCTGATAGTCTTTTTTCTTTGAATGTTTGCTCCATAATACTCATTAATAATCATATATTATTGAGCTTTCAATAAAGTTTTACACAGAGAAACATAAGGTCTTTGGGTTGTTTAAATAACAAACAATTGGAGTTCCTAGTCAAGAATTAGAGTTAGATGCTGGACAAACACAGGATTAGATAAATGTCACCGTTCAGATGAGTTTGTGCTCTGAGAAAGCGATTGGAGGTGTATTTCTCATCTTGTTGTCTGTGTGTAAGATATTTCTGAAATGACTGTGAACAGTGAAAGAAGGCACTCTGGTTAAAATACATATTTGCATGTTTTGTAGTTGTGCTGGTCAGTACTGAATATCATGCAATTTTTAGGCTACTAAACCATAGAATCATTTAGATTGGAAAAGACCTTTAAGACCAGTAAGTCCAACCATTAACAAAGGACTACCAAGCTTACCACTAAACCAAGTCCCTAAGCACCACATCTTTGTGTCTTGTGTACCTCAGATTTCATTTCACCTGGGGCAATAATGAAGGCGGTAGCCAGCTCAGAATAATCTGTGATTCTGTAAGTGTATGTCTTACTCCCAGTAGGTCAGTGACTATATCTGGTCCTTTGGCCCAGAATCCTTGCCCTATGCCCTAACCAGCAAAGAGAGAGGAAAGTACCTTCCTGATAGAAGGGCTGTTCCATTTGTTCTCCTCTGGTTGCCTTCTACAACATGACTGTTATCCCACCGTCATGCAGGCTCATAGCCAGAACCTCCTGGGCAAAGGGCCCTGGTTACACTGCCATGTGGAGGGCAGGCAGCCAGCAGCAAGGAGACTCCTTCATTTGTAGCTAACAGAAGAGTCACACAGGGCAGAAAGACACACAGAGCAAGGTGTGTCATGATGTGGGTCAAGAGGGACCTCTGGAAGGCAGAAAGGGAGGTAAGAGCTGAGAAGACAGGGCTTGTGTGGCTGGCAGTGGGTGAGATTAGGAACCAAGAGTGGTAGGTGCACTGTGACAAGGGTCAACCCCATAGTCTGTGGTCCAAAATGTACTCAAAGAAACAAAAGCCTTCATGCCAGCCTTTGGCTTCACAATACACTCTGACTTTGGCCACAGAGATGGGAGTAGACAGGAAACTGGACTGGAGAGGGACAGCAGAAGAAAGAGAGTATGTCGAGGGGTGGGGAGGGAGGGTGAACTGCCGTGTCAGAGTCTAACAATGAACCGTCTGTGTCAGGGAAACAGACGTACTTGGCAGGGCTATTTTTAGGGGCTCAGATCTCCCCCTCCCTGGGTCTTCCACGCCCCCTCTTCTGTGCTGAGTGGCGCCTGGCAGATCGGTGGAGATTTAGAGGCCACGGATAGGAAAGAGCTCAAACACAATGAAGGAAATGCAGCAGGGAGGGGAGAGATGGGTGCCCAGAAATAGCCAGTGCAACGCCTCTGCCACGGCCCCTGATTCTTAGAAGGGGAAGAAATACTTAGACGTAACAGTTAAAACTGTTCCCCAGGCTCTCTGACTGCTTCGGGCGTCACCAATACCTTGTGAGAACGCTGAGAACTGTGAAGTAGTTATCCATACTGTGTTCATTCACACACAACACTGGCTTGCCACATCCGTTCTCAAGCTGAAGGGTGGGTGAGGCATCGCCGATCAGCAGTGAGGCGAGGTGGGGAGGTGCCCCACCTTCCTGCGTGAACATGTAGCCCTTGCTGACAGGGAGGCCTTTGTGACTAACTAAGTTCTGACCTACATTTGCAGGTTCAAAGGGAAGGAATTAAATAAAATGTCGTGGGCCATGTCTTCCAGATTTGGGCTGTGGTGCCGTGAGGCAGCTGGCCATCACACTGTGCTTATGGCAGCAGGGACAAGGAAGGAATCTCTACAGAGAGATTGCTGCTATGAGAGCTCTGGCTTGGCTTGGTGTTGCTCTCATTCTGCAGACTCACTATTTTTCTAGGTGTTTTTTTTTTTTTTTTTTTTGGGAGGGAGAGAAATTCCTCCTTCTTTTCCAGCTGTTTCAGCTTTGAATGCTGTTTTGCTTTCCGTACTTCTCGCCTGAGCTCTTCTCCTCTCTGGCTTTGCCTGATCTTGTCTGTGAAAGCTTTTGCAGGAGGGACAGTGGCTTACTTCTTAGCCCTGTTTTCTCAAACTAGTGTAGAGACCTGCCTGCCTCCTGGTTTGCACAAATCCAGACTTCGTATTTTTTCCTCTGGAGGAGAACATCGCCCCATTCCCTCAGAAAAATCCCTTGGCTCAGCACTGATTTCAAGCTCTGATACGAAGTGCTTTGTTTGTAAAGCCTCCCTTGTTTGGCTCCCGCTCACCTTGCCTGACCTTCTCCTCCTCCTCCTTCTCCTCCTCCTCCTGGCCACGGGATCCTGGGCAAGCCCACAGTGACCTCCCCTCTGTCCTCCTGCTGAACCTCATCCTGGCATGGGGAAAACCACCCCCATAGACCAGCCTGCCTGACAAGAGCTATCCTGGAGCTCCTCATGTCTTCTTTCACTTGCTACAGCACATACCTCTTTCATCCCACTTGCCATGCCATTGCCTTTCCCCATCTGTCTCTTCCCTCCATGGGAATGTGGATGTGGGCATCAGCATGAGGCAGCAGGGTAGCAAATCTACAGTGCCTGAAAGAGCCCTTGTGAATAAACCAAGATTTATTTATTTCTAGCTCCTCTTATCTACTTGTGCTTCAAATACTGTTTTCTTGTCATAGGGCTGGCAGTCTCTCTCCTTTCCCCACTGCAGCACCCAGGTGGCAATGGCCCCTGGTGGGTCCTGCAGCCTGTCTCTGGGTAGTCATGGTCCAGGGTCCCCAAGCACAGTCCTCAGATTACCGAAATCAGACAGCAGCACTCAACTTCTTCAGTGTTCATCAACCAGCAGGACCCACCACCACGGCTGTCAAAGATGGCACCTCACTCAGGGGCTGCAGGGACTGACATGGAGCTAACTCCAGAAATGGTGCTACCAGCTGCAAATGCCTCTAGGAAATACCAAGGGGTGAGGGCAATGGGCTGACCCAGCAGTGCTGCTGAGTGCCCATGCTCTGGCCTTGTGGGCTTTGGAGCAGGGCTGTGCAAGGGAGGGGAGGGGTTCCATACTTCATGGGATTGTCCCCGCTGCCCCTCAGGCAATAGGTCCCTTGCTGATGACATGAGGAAGCTCTATAGGTACAAGGGTTAATATTATTTATTGAATTTATTTGTTTTTAAATTAAACCGCGCTCTTTTGAAGACATCCTGCTTGGATAAACTTGCAAGGGAGGAGTGGAGAAACCATATCTAAGATGAGGGAGGGCAGTGGAGGTGGGGCAGGAGTGTCATCAGTGAGTCACTAGGCAGAAGGCCCAGGTGAAGGCTGTCGACACAGACCCTGTTAGTGATGTGACCTCCGCCTGATGCAGAGCAATGGAGACCACCAGCACAGTGAGGTTAAACTGGCTCATGGAGGAAGGGGTCTGCAGAGGGGAGTTCAGGATTTCAGGGAAGATGATGTGGTTCCTCACCGTGGTGAAGCTGTTTTCCCACTGCTGGTCCAGTGCTGGGACTCAGCCATGCGGGATAGGGCTGGAATGTGCAGGAGGACATGCCTCCTCCATGAGAGGGCAAGGAGAGGGCTTTTTCTTCCTACAGAAGGCATCCAGCCACGCAGCAGCAGGAGGATGGCCTGGCAAGACATCCAGGTCTGAGCATCCTGTTGTCTGTCCAACCCGTCTGAAGGCTGCCCTTTGGCAGTCAGGCAGGATGCACTGTGGCACGCGATGGATTTGGCGGCACGCCGGCACAGGGAGGGATCCTGTGCGCTGACTCGACATCAAGGTGCTGTGAGAAGCCCAGAATAAATTCAAGGAAGTTTTAAGTGTTTCATGAGGACTGAGGGCTCCTGAGAACAACCACTGGTCTGGTGGTGAGAGCTCAGTTTGGCTCCGTAGCCTGGGAGCGGAAGTAGAAGACAGGGAGATGACAGGCCAGACAGCTCTATGACACCTTCTGCAAATCATTTGCCCCTCAACCTGTCAGCCAGCAAGTTGTAAAATGGGGATAATTATGATAATTGCAGTGATAAACTGCTCAAAAGGAGTTGTAATTGTGCAAGGTCACCAGGGCTCTCCATGTTTTGCCTTGTGTGTGAAGTGGTAATATCCAGCACTTCTATGAAAAAAAAAAGAAGTCACCATATCAACAGACAGAACATGAACTGATTTTAGCAGTGGTCAGATCACAGAGAGAGACTTGATTTTTCTGAAAAATGACTCTCAACATAAAGGGATGAAGTAGCGAGTTTGTAGAGGTCTATGGGAGGAGATGGAGTCTTTCTGATGTGTGGGGGTGCAGAGCCCAGGGTTGTGGCGAGAGGTGGGCTAAGGCAATGCTTTGCCCCATTTCCTGGCCAGTTTTCATTTTAACCAAAACGACTCTCTTTGTCTTTGGTCTGATTTTTGGTGAAAAGCTGCAATTTCCTGTTTTTCATTTGTTTGTTTATTTTTCCACCCAGACCCATACAGCAACATTTGGCACAGAGCAAAAGGGATCAGTGAAGCCTTAGCAGAGTTAATTTTGCCTCCCTAGGTATGCTGGTGGGCATACCCAGCCCTGTAAAAGAGTCTGGGTTTCTGGGATAAAAAATGCAGAGTAAGTGCAAGTGACTGCTCTTTTGAGCAGAGTTTTCCATGCACTGAAAATTGGACTAGAAAAGTGTTTTGTGAGGGAGAGGGGGGAGATGACATGGACAACACTCAGGACCCAAAGGCAGACCTATCGCATTTCCCTTCTTGCTGCTACAGAGTCAGTTCAGCTCCTTATCTAAACCCCTTTGTTGGTGAGGGGGAGCCTTTCTTGGGAGCTGACTCAAAAGTATGTTAACTTAGATGCCCGGACAGCATCTGTTTCTGCTTGCCGGGGAGGAGGGAGCTGAGGGTTTCCCTCCTCCCCCCTCTCCTTAGTTTCACAACTTTCTGCCCCTTCTTGCACTTCAGTAACTCCAGCCTGCATCTTTGTAGAGGAAGGTAAATCCCAAAATGACAAAGTCGTATTTGAGGGCGTTAAGGCGCCTTGTGACGAAGGACTTGATGAATAGAGGCAGAGATTTATTGGACAGGCTCCTGGTCTCTCTCCTCCTTGCTGGACCCTCCTCGGGCCTTTGCAGAGCTGTGTTGGTAGAGCAGGAAGCGTCTGAGCGCTCCACAGGCTGCGTCTCGGCTGGCAGTGATTTCCTCCCAGGCGGTCCGTTATCTGTTGACTGTCAGGACAAATTTTCCCTCTTCCTCCCCATATCCCCACCCCTGTCCCCCAACTCCTCTCCCTGCCTTCCCTCAGCCTCTCCTGCACACACACACACACACACACACACACACACACACACACGCACACACGCACACACACACACGCACACACACGCACATTTTACTGCCAAAAACCGTCCTCCGCCCCCCTCCTCAGCTAACTTCCTTTCAGCATTTTTTTGAGCTGGATAATCCTAGGATTTGTAAAACGGGGGAAAGGAGAGAGTGAGTGAGCGGGAGTCAGGACAGGAAGCTGGTTTCTCATTCCTCTAACTGTCCAAAGGCAGGAGGAGGGGAAGGGGGGGAGCCAAAGAGGAGCCTTGTGCAGATTCTTCCCCGGTCCCTTTTCATTAGTCCGTTTGAACTTCCAGTCTCCTGCGAAAGCCAAGAGGAGGACGACCAGAGGGGGACGTTTTCTGCTGGAAGTGGCGACAGTGTGACTGACAAGACCCAGAAGGTGGCTGTGGAGGGTCCCAGGACTGCGCTGAGGGAGAGATGACCCCCAACCATCTCCTGCGCCCAACTTGCCACCTCTGATGCAGGCACCCATCCACCACCCACTTCCCTCTGATGAGAACCCTTCCGGGCTCAGGCTATGATCGCTGCTGCTGCTGGCTGTGAAGCCTCTTCTCACCCTGACCTTCCTCTGCCACAGGAGCAGCCCAACATCTGGTGGGGATTAATGTTTACTTCTCTGGCTGGACGCTGTACAGGACCCCCGATGTTGCTCCCCAGGAGCGGGACACGGGCGGTGGTCTGAGGAGCAGAGCAAGATTTTTGTCACCCAGCGTGAGGTTGGGGGGAGGGGGGCAAGGCAGGAGGGGAGGCGAACCTCTTTTGGGACTAACCTCATGAAGAACAAGGGAGCCAAACAGAAACTCAAGAGGAAGGGAGCTGCGAGCGCATTCGGCTGCGACCTGACGGAGTATCTGGAGAGCTCTGGGCAAGATGGTAAATGCTTCTTTATTCTCACTATGGTTGCAGAGAAGCAGAGCGCGCGTCCCCCCTTTTTCTGCTGGCAGGACTGCAAACCAGACCTTTCCCAAGGCTATGGGTTAGACAACCTGGATCTGGTTTATCCCTGGGAAGTAGAGTCACTGCCCCATTACTCACAATGAATGAATGATCAGAAGATTGCTTTGGTGACGCGTCTGCATGACCCTTGCATGAGCAGCACTGTGTGTGGGGAAAGGACTGGGCTAGGGCTCTCGGGCTGCCTAAGTGAGTACAGATGCAACCAGACTTATGTTGTGATGTCCTCTCCCACAGCAGATGCCTGGCTGTGGAAAGAAGTAGCAGGCTTTTAGGGAGTCCCATTTGGAAATCTGAACTATGCTTAGTGCTGCCTCCTCCAGGACTTCAAAATCCTCCTGAAGTCCATGAAACTAGAATTTTGCAGGACTGTAGGAAGGAACTGGACTGCAGCGCAGTTCCCATGTTGTCCTTTCACTGCTGGATGGAAACAGGACAGAGATTGGGGTAAGGGGTGGAGCAGGGTGTGTGGTGTAGGGGACCACTGAGCTAACGTGTTCCCTACCCTGCCTGTTACCTTTCTCTCCTCCTCCCCCTGACCTCTGTGCCCCCAGGTATCGGATAAGAACACAGTACCTCAGACAAGAGGTAACTCCAATAAAATCAGAGGGTCCTGAGTTTGGAATGGTCAGTCCTTGAGGGAAGGAGCAGAACAATTTTTCTTGAAGTGGGTTGGATGACGAGAGGAGCAGTTGTGAGTTTGGCAGGCAAAAAGATCTGCAGTTTAGCAAGAGGAAAAAATAAGTACATGCCTGTTACCATCCCTGATGTTAGCATTATGATTCAGGTTTAGCATTATGTTCCAGTTTGAATTAACTAACTTTTACCAGTGTCAAATTAACTCTGAGCAAAAAAGTCCTGACTTCTAGCAGCAATGTCAGCTTTGTACAGTCAGGGCTGTACAATCAGGTCTTTCATTTGCTGATGAGCATGGCTTATGAAGTACAGTGTGGAACCGCACTGGCAGAGGGATGGACTACATAACAGTAGTCTTTTCCACAGTGAAGAGAGCAGTAAATATAATACAGGGATAAAATGTTATATATGTGCATTTACTTTTAAATGGGGGAAAACCAGTTACTCAATTTCATTGTGGATTTTCCATAACAGGTACTGTATCTTTTAACTTACATAGCCCTTAACGGTAATTGAATTGAAAGAGCAGAAATAACATACTTAATGAACTGATGTCCCTTTGCCAGTGCGAGGTGCAGATAGATAAATTCCATCCAGTGCTAACATGAACTGCCGTGGTGGAGGAACTATTTGCAGTTGTTTACAGCAACCCTGGAAAACAACCCAAGGAAGGCAGACACAGGCAGTATATTCAGTTGAAACAGCAAGGGGAATTTTAAACAGGGAAACATAGTCACTGCAGTAGAAATTAGGCTAGAAGAGCTAAATCTATTATCCAAAAATCCCACAGATTTTTTTTTTTTTAATAGTGTTCTTGAGCACAGGAAATAAGGACATTGTCTCAAGTCTTGTTTGTGGGACGGTCCACATTTTCAACCTACTTATGTCTTTGTGCTGAGGAGCAGTGGGGAAGAATATGAAGTTCCTTTCCCTTTTTGCAGTACTGCAATTTGTTAAATAGCACATCCCATTCCCCAGTGTGGTGGGATCCAGAAATGAAAGACTCAGTTGTTATAGGTTTATTGGGAAGGGTGTAAGTTAGATTGGTACAGTTCTAGTCATCAGGACAGGGGGAGAAGAAATGGAAGAATTAGGAATATTAATTTTGTTGCTCATAGGACTCTCAGGATATACAGGAATGTGACCAAGTATGCCAAAGCCATGTCTTGGGAAAAAATGAGGGTTCAGATGTCATCAGGACATCACAACCTTGCAACCTGTAACTATACCAAATTAAAAGCTCATTTAAAGAATGAGAGATTGTTGATTTGGGGACTGTTGAATTGTCCTGCAAAGAATTATTTCCAATGACAAGTCAGTGCTCCTGCAAGCAGAGACTTTTGTAGAGACATAAAGCAGTAACTTTCTTTCTGCTTTAGATAGTACTATGTGTTTTACTGGTAGGATGCAGGCTCGGGTTGTTCCCTACTAGGCGGCAATGAAGTTGTAAGACTGTTCATGGTATCTGGAACTGATGAGAGCAGGAGAGCACTTTGGCTGCCATCCAGAAAACATTTTGTTGTGGAGTTTTCTGAAAGCAGGTTTTAAAATGCACCCAGAAGGTTCAACTGGAAAAGAAGAGGCTGTAGGATAGACAGGACATGAGTCATATTGGCTGTGTTTTCATGCTCAGGTAACCTTTACACCATCCTGCAGGGCTGTTTTGTGTGACTGGTCCTGCATGAGCAAAGGGATCCATAGACCTGCTTTGCTGGTGCTTGCAGAGGTAGCACAGGGGATGGCCAAGGCTGGTGTAGACAATTCAGTCTGGCTTTTTCCCTCTGGATTAGTACATAGCCTTTACAGTTAGGGGGTGCTGCACTGCTTGTGTGTTGCTTTGTGCAGGAGAGGCAGAACTTGAGTCTCTACATGCTTGTGGTTGTTGAAGAGCAGCTTGTGCTTTCTGCAAGGACCTTAGTCCCTGTGTCGTTGCCAAATTCCAGTGGAGAGAATTATATTCTACTTAAGGTATCAGCATTTCCTCTCCTCTCATTTAACTGTTTAATAACTTGCTATGGTCCACTTCAGAGACAGATGAAGATCCTGCTGTCTTCCTTACAAAACAAATGTACCTAAGCCTCTGTTGGAAAGAAATGTGTGATTATAAAATAAAAGCTGTGGCAGAACTACAAAGTATCTAAAAGGGGACAGATGAAAAGACTTCAGCAGGTACAGTGGGGTAGCTCAGGAGACAAAAATGTGATACAAAGCGTTTAGCTCTAAGTCAGTTCTTTAGATCTGGCTGAGGTCAGTGGTGATGGACAGATGTAGCTGTCTGGTGGCTGGTTAGAATCTCAGTTGTGTTAAATTTAGTGTGTTTCAAGTCAGTTCCTGTCACTACTGCATTTGACCCTACTTGGCCTTTTCCTGCTGGTAGTCTCTTCACAGTCACTGGTCACGCTCCTTACAGGGGCAGACTGCTATCAGTGCTCACAGGCATTTAAAATCATGACTCAGGACACAAAAACCATGACATAAAGCAAAAATCAGTGCTGGTTTCTTTGTCGGTTTTCCATCCATTTTCTGAAACTTCAGTGTGCATCTGAGTTACATTTTCAAGTCTTTCTTCTGGAAATAGGGCTAGAAATTTGGGGAAAATCAGCTCTACTTCTTCCCCACTAGAATTATCAAACAATGACTTAAACAGCAGTGTGTCCGAGGCTGAGCTCACATAGGACATAAAGGCATGATGGCTGGCAATACCAATGAGTAAAAGTTATCTGATTTCACATAGTCCCTCTTGTGTTGTTGCCAGCACTGAATTGGCACACAAAGACAAGTGATGTTTTGGAATATCCGAGCTTCACTAGAAAGCAGTGTCTGTGCACAGGCTTTGGACATGGATAGGCACCAATGCAGGAAGAAGTTATGGCTAGTGCCCTCTTCTAAAACATTTTCCTGTGTCAAACTTTATTGAAGTGTACAGGTGCAATGAGGCTAACAGACAATATCCTTGAAGGATTAACATTAGAATCATGTTTTGGCCTCTTGATAACAAGCTTGGTTTCCAGAGGAGAAAAATGCATTGTGCCCCTACTGAAGTCAATTGGAGCTGCGCGTCAAGCCCTCAGTTCCTGTAATAACAACAGTGTAATTTTCTAGTGACAGATGGGCCAGCAGAGAAGACAAGACACAAAGTTGTGCACCATCTTTAGTTGGGGTAGGACAGTCTGAACTGCCTAAGAAAACAGTCACTGAGAACAGTCATCCTTCTTGTTATATCACAGAAGTGTTCTAAGAGGTGGTTGTTGTAAGAGTCAAAGCTGTTAAAGTGAGAGGGACTCAGTCAAAATGGAGTTTGATATTCCCAGGGCTTCTAACTGTGGGGGATTCTGACTGGGACTTCAGATACACAACCAGGTACAACTTCCACTTTTTAGAATGGAAATATACACAGCATCTAAAAAACTTGTATTGTGCTGGTAAAAGGTAGTCCAGTCTTTTGCACAGGAGCTGTTACTGATCCAGACCTACCTTTGCTTCATTTGCTTTGTGTCAGGTAGAACTTCGAAAAAGGCTAAAGTGTTTCTTGAATTTTTTGGTATGATGGTGTCCAGGTGCTGGGCTAGGAGATGGTACCAGGACTGCAAAAAGGGTACCAAGACTGCAAAAATTCAAGTCTCAGATTCAATGCCTTGTTCTTAGGGTGCAGGTCAGCTCTGTATGTCTGAGATTCCCCTATTTGCTGGAGAGTTAATTCTTCTGTTGCTGTACCCCTCTGTGGTTTCTTCCACATCTGTTTCCTGCCTGATGTTGTCTGGTTGGGATGCAATGAGCTCAGCTTTTCCTCTCAACCCCCTCCCACACATCCCACAGTTCCCTCAATGACTCTCATCCTGAGCCTGTAGCACCCAAACCACTTTCTAGCTCTTCATCTAATGCTGCTTATTGGATTTGTTTGTTGTTTTTTTGGTGTTTGTTTTTTGTTTTTTGGTTTGTTTGTTTTTTTTTTTTTTTTGCTTTAGAAAAAGGGTTGCTTTATTTGAGAAGGTTTGTAGCTGCCAATTCCCTTGTGCTCCCCATTTGAGGCTCCTTCTTGCTATGGTAGAGAGCAAGGCCAGACAGCAGCACTCCCTGAGACTGGGGAGGGAAAGGGAGCTGTTGTCTGCAAATGTGGCACAGAGAGACATGTGAGGAAACCCTTACAAGTCCCTGGACTGTAGGATGGGAAAGGAGACAACAATATGGCTGGCCCATGCTGTGTGGTTTTGCAATGACTGCTTCTGCTTTGCCACAACTACACTGAATGAAAGAATAAGGGAAGCTTTCATTTAGAGCTAGTGGTCTCAAGAACATGGTAGTACTGGCTCCACAAACAGGATGTTAAATGCTTTTGAGAGCTGCAGCAGGTAAAGACTTTGCTGTAGCATGGGCAGGTATTTCTGAGGGAAAATGATAACAATAATTCAGCAGGAATGTGCTTTGTACAAAGGAAAGGTGGCATTGAAAGGTGGCTGTTTTGGTGCAGCCCTTTAAGCACACTATCTACACTGTCTTGTGCCTGATTTTGATGTTTTGTATTTCATTCTGAAGCTGCGTTGTCCATACTTGAATGGATAAAAAGACCTGTCACTCAGGAAAAGAGTAGTTTGCTTTGAGAACAGAGTCCCTTTAAAGCCAGTCATTAAAGCTGCTACTCAGATGTGAAGCAGCTTTTGTGGCTCGTGTGGCTTTTCCTCCTCACACTTGCATGTGCAGCAGCATGTGTTTATGGGATAAGAGCAAGCAGATATGAGCAGGAGGGTGCTTGCAAGTCCATAGCACAAGTAAGTTGGTACCACACAAAGGCACATTTTTGTTCCCTTAGTACATTCATCTAAGCTGCCTTTCTTGTGGTGATATTTTGAAGTGAACGTATGCCCATACTTTTGGGTAGGTGCCTTCGGTCAGCGATGCATGCAGAAAGTCCTGGGAAAACTGCTGAAGGATCATTAATGACAAGGTGGAGGAAAAAGATGAGGCCCTTTTTTTTTTTTAAAGTCCCCTTGGAAAAATGAAAATGCCACACACTCATTTAATCTGCTCCAGAAGAATGAAGAGCTGCATTCATCCCACTTTCAAAATTAGAAGCTGTGGCACTGGGGACTTCTGTCTCAAGAACTGATCAAACTGAAAAGAAACCTTTTTCTGTAGCCGAATTGCTTTCAACCTAGATCTCTTCTCTGACCTACCTTACTCAGTGGCTATGCAAACACTTGTCTCCATTCAAGGAAGGAAGAGGCAGGGGCTGGGATGAGAACAGGATAAGAATGGCCTCTTGGGCTGGCTTGGGAATGCATTAATCCTCTTTTTTGTGTGTGTGTGTGCACGATGTGCTGCTGTGGTCTGTTCTACATTTTCACAGTGCTGATATGCCGAGAAGCCCCATGACCTGTTCTCTGTGGGATCTATTTCTGGCTATAGTTGTGCAGACTGTGTGGATATTTAAGGTTGCATCCCTCATCTTTGTGATAGGAGCAAAAGGGACAGCTCTGAAGTTTGAGGGCAAAAGAAGTGGGACTGTACTATTGTACAGTGAAGGGGAGCTGTGGCAGAGGGGCGCTGAGAGTTGGGTACATGTATTGGCAGGTGAAGGAGCTGGACTGGGCTTGGGGGAAGGCAGCTCCTTGGCCTTTCAGAGTCTTCCAAGACATGTCCAGCAGACAGAAGAGTGAGAAACTCTGCTGCCAAAATGGATAGTGTGGGCGAAATCGTTGATAATATAAATCTTGCTTTTTCTCCACCTGCTCTCACAAGTGGAGCATCGCATTTTGAGTCCCAGATACCAGCATCTATGGCAACAAGTGAGAGCGAAAAGACACTGGGAACAACGGGAGCAGAAGCCATCTGTTTGCTTCTGTTACTCTGCTGTTCCTCCTTGTTCTGGATGATATTCCTGTTACTTGCTCAATCTGTTTCTGGTTCGTGAGAGCTGGATTTTTTGTGTCTTTGTGGCACAGTGTTACTGTCTTTTAACATTCATGTTGTGAGCTCAGCTCCTTGTTCTGTATTGACTTTCCATTGCTAGCACTGTGTGATTAGCAGAGAGCTCTTCCATGTTGCCTTCTGCTTTACATTTCCCTTACTGAGCACCGCGGGAACCAGACGTGCTGTTTGCATGCACTGAGCCCTGCTTTGATCCTGCCTTCTCCCTCACCCCCTGCGAACAGCAGGAATCACATGTCTTGCCTGCAGATTCTAGATTAGAAAACGTATTTTGATTTAGCAAATGTTTTCTCTTTGTTGGTAACAACTGATTTCATCTGAACATGGAAACCAAGGAGTGAACCAAACTTCACTGCTTGTGGTATTGCAGCTCTCAAAGGCGGATGAAAAGCTGGCACTGCACAGGGTGGATGTACAACACAGGCTGATATGGATGTGATGAACAAGCCTGGGAGATCCTCATTGGTCTGGGCTGCTTGGATCCAAAGTTTTGCTGTAGGCCTGGTTCTAGTCTGGAGAGCTCACGGCACAAAGGAAATACTGGAAAGCTTGCATCTGTAACTCGGGCTTTGCATATATGATGCAGTTCTACAGCAGCAGCATTTGCTGGCAGTGAGGGTTGTGCCAAAAATTTATGTTCCAATGTTTCTCCTTTAACGGTAATGAAAACAGCCTGTCAGTAACAGCATACCACGTTTTGAAAGGCCTGGGTTGGGGTGGCTGTCAGAGGACTGCACACGTCATGACTTGGACTGGATCTCTCATCTGGAGGGTGATTAAAGGATGGAGAGCTACCAGCATCTGCCTCCAGTCCTGAACCACCAACAAGGTGCCAGACGCACTTAGAGCTTTGACATGGAAACCTACAGATACCTTATTAAAATGCAAAGGCTGCTAAATGGCTGCACTGCTGGTTGTTTTAAGGGCAACTGGTGTTGCTAGCTGCCTACTAGTGGCTCCTCTCCATACATTCCCAGAGCCTCAAGCCCCAGCTGTCCTTTGTTCATATGCCAGAGCCTTCAGCTTCTCTGCTGATAACTTCAGTTAATGTGTTTTGCATTGTCAACAACAAAAAAAGAAAAGAATCCACAGCATGTTTACAATGGCCACAGAGAGAGAGCAGTGTAACATAAATTGAATTTAGAGTTAAATGAAATAACATTGTGCAACTGTGCTGACTGTATTATTAACTTTCATACTTAATTCAATAATGTAGACCTCTGTTTTCTATATTTATCTGAAACCACAAGCAGTCTTTCTAATCTTCTGCACCAGTGTGATTGCAGATAGGAAAGTACTTACCGTGGGTTTAAAACCCAGCTTGTTGTCAGATGTTGTGGCTTTTGCATATAATGAAGTTAAAGACACCAGTACTAAACTTCACCCTTGCTCAAGCGCCAGATCAGTGCTATCCTTGTGTAAGTGAGAAGCTCAGACCCTAACGCTACAAGTCTTTTGGCACATAAACAGACAGGGAAGTCCTAGTCCTCTTCTGTTTCACCCTCCTTCTTTGAGCATGACACTACAGCTGGATTAGATTCCCCATTTTCACCCCAGTGGAGGCCCTCTTGATTTTAACAGTCCATCAAAAGCGGTAGAGCAAAACTTTTTGCACTTGCCTTCAGTTCTTCTTCCTCAGTCACTGCATTCCCATTTGGGAACAGCAGCCTGACCTAGGCTCAAGCAGCCTTCCTCCATCCTGGTGTCAGCAGCTGATGATGTATGGGACAGATCCAGTTCCAAAACATCAAGTTGGCTGGGTCACTGCTTTGACTTAGTTGAGTTAATATCTATATAGGAAGAGTTTCCTTAGCAGCAGTAGAAAATGTTACAGAATCACAGAATTACTGAAGACTTCTTGAGATTTACCTGCATCAAAACCTCTGCTCAAGCAGGGTCAGCTTGAGCCAGTTGCCCAGGACTGTGGCCAGCTGGGTTTTGAATATCTCCACAGATGATGACTCAGCAGTAAAAAAGTATTGTGTTCAGATGGAGTCTCATGGTTTTTAATTCATGGGTCTTGTTCTGTCAATAGGCACCACTGAGAAGAGACTGGCTCTCTTTTGTTCATTCCCTCCTATCAGGTATTCATTCACAACAACAGACCCCTCCTGATCCTTCTCTTATCCAGGCCGAGCAATCCCAGACTCTCCTCATATGAGAGATGCTCCAGTCCCTTAATCATCTCTGTGGCTCTGAGCTGGGCTTGCTCCAGTAAGTCCTTCTTGTACTGTGGCACCCAGAGCTGGAGACAGGACTCCAGGTGTGAGCTCAGCACTGCAGAGGGGAATCTATACACTTACTATCAATATCCCAGTGTAGGCTGACAAATTCAGTCAATAATTAATGTGTATTTGGGAGAGTGTAAGGGATCCTTTCTGCCCTGGTTAATGCTCTTTCTTCCCTGGTTAATACTCGAAATGAGTTGTCTTCTCATAAAGGGCCCTTGTTCTTTAATGGTTTCTGATGTTTTGCTGCTGGCCAGCTCAGATGAATTAATGTATACTTTATATAATATAGTGATAAGCTGCATCTTCTGAAAGCCGTTTAGAGCCTTGGCTTAATAGAAAGACTACAAAAAATGCTTTGAAGCAGCACATACTTCTCAAGTGGTGGTTGTAACATCGCCATCACTCCCCCCAAAAAAGGCACTGTGCACAGTGTGTCTTTTATGGCAGCTGTGTTACAAGTCCTACTCCAGGATGGGAACTGAGCAGGGGGAAAGGAAATGTGCATCCCTCTGCAGGATTCTCAGCTGTGTCTGCTGCTCTTCGAAATATGCCCTGAGCAGCTGAGTTGGTTTCATAGCCATTTATCTCTGGCTCCTCTCTCTGCCCTCTTCCACACTCAAGGCTCAGCTAACTAAATGCCTTTGGAAATGCTATTATCTCCCGTGCTCTCTGGGGCCAGGAGCAGCATGAAGATTTATCATCTGGAACAGGAGGCTTTGTTTAGTTCTATGAAGCACAGAACAGTTAAAATAAAAACAAAAATAAAAACCCCAAACCAAATGCAAAGCTCTCTTTAAATCTCATGTCCCCTCTTTGCTCTCTCCAATCTGGGAATGTACATGTATTTGGTTTTGTAATGTCTTTAAATACTGTCACATGATGAAATGGTTAGAGGATATACCTCCATCTCTAAAACAGGGATTGAACATTCAAATGGTCAGGAGACAGTTGTGTAACTTATTTCCTGAAGAACATTAGACAGGAGACCAGGACAGATTCTCCAGTACAATCTTCATTTAAAGGATACCACTGCTGCTTTTCACTAAATACAGCAGCATTGGTACTGCCTATTTTATGAAAGGTGTTGAACGTGCTCACAAATTTTCTCTACAGGTGGCATGCAGGGCTGAGAATCTAGGCTAGATCTGTGCCTGAGCTCACCATCTCGAGTCACTGGCTCATCAAAAAGTGCTGATTTAGCAGATACAAAACACTGGCTGAAAAGGGTGTATGCCTATGTGTGTGTGTATCTGGATCTGAATATTTAAGTTGGGATTCTGCATTTACCATCTCAGCAGTGACTGTGGCTGTCAATAATGTTGCAGACAGGCAGCTTGGCAGCAAAATAGGGCCATCCAGCCTGTGGAAAACCATGTGCTCCACATGCAACTAGTGCTTGTTTATCTATTCATTTCTCATTATGGTGCCACTGCTAGTGGTGGCAGTCACACCTCAGGAGGTTCAGAGGTGTGATCAGGCAGGGTGAGTTTCCTCCTGGAGCCCTTGCATCTGTGCTGCAATTTGTTTGAAATAAATAAGCTGTCAGTGGGACTGAATTGTTTTCTTTTCTTGTGCAAAATCAGAGAGGGCAACAGATTCACCACTTCGCTCTTTCTCTTTTTATCTTCTCAGTGTGCTCCACTTGGCACTGCGTTTTCCTTACCCTGGCTCTGGTCAGGTAGTTTCAGATACACAAGAGGCTAAATGAGAACAAACTCTCTTGTGAGATTTATTGCATCTTCTGCTTCTAATCAAGCCAGAAAAATAGAGCAACAGACTTCCTTCTATAATCCTGTTCTCTCCATTCCAGTCTCAACTGGAAACCAGAAGTACAACACAGAGGAATGCAGAAAAAAAAAAATTTAAAACAAATGTCCTGGAATCTCTAAAAAGAGCGTGGGGTTTGGCCTGAGGTGATGGCTCAGGGTTACATTGGGGGTGTGGAGGATTCTCCTTTCTCTCAAGTATTTTCAGTTCCCCCTACTTAGCTGCGTGTTTTTGGTTTTTTTATCCCCTCCTGTCCCCCTCCATTTCCATAACTTTATTGCCAGGATGGCAGTATGCACATGTTGCCAAAGTCAATACATCAAGTTTCTAAGCCTAAGGCAGGCTTAGGAGCAGAAATGAGAAGAGCTGGTTTTGATCCACTGAGTCCATCATTCTTCTCCCCTGGCTCGGTAGTGAGTTACGTACTGCTGCCTAAGGTTTGCTGCGTAAGGCCACAAATAGGGTCTAAGTCAGGAAATTCGGTTCTGTATCCCAGTAACTTCAATTTGGTCTCACCCTCCAGACTTGCCAGAACCTAGATGAGGAATGAGATACTCCTGCAGCCCTGTCTCCAGGTCAGGTGGGTGCAGGTGACCCAGTGCCTGCTGTCCTCAGAGTTGCAGGCGAGCAGAGTGGTACAGGCAGCCCTCTGTCACTGCTCACAAACCTGCTTGAGTCAGGGAGGAACTGATGTGATAAATACAAAGAAGGGCTAGGAGTCCTAATTAGGCCTCATTTCTAGCCTGCTAAAACGTCCATCTGTCACTCTGCTGCAGTAATGAGATTTGAGAAGATTAACTGGATACTACTTAGGCTCCTCAGCATGGCAGCTGAGTGTGCTGCTGTTCAGATTTAAGCCACGCTTGCAGCAATTACACCCTAAGCAGGTTTATGGCTGGTTAGTGCTTGCATGGGAGTGGCCAAAAAAAATCTGCTACAGGAATGGAGTGGGTGATTCAGAAGATGGCAAGTGCAGTATTGATTCAGTCAAGTTGCTGCCTTGGCATCATTTGGAGAAATGTTGCCATTTGAGCACAGGGTTAAAAAAGGACCTCAGTGCTTTTAAAAAATCCCAGTTTCATCTTTTTCTTCCTGGGCGATAGGGCCTTTTTATACTCTGTCTTTTCCTTTCCAGAAGCAGTTTCTGGTGGAGTTAGGATTTGGGTTTTTTTATCTTGTGTCCTAAACTGTCATGTAGTGTTTCTCTGCCTGGCTCAAGAGTTGCCACCTCCCAGCCTAGAGGTGGGTGGAGTGAGTCTTGTTTTTGCAGTTTGTGAAATGTTGCAGGATGTAAGGCACTCATTAAATTATTGAAGTTAGCTCTTGGACATTAAAGACAGACATGAACTGCGTCTCTGGATCCTAAGTTCTTTGGAGGCTTATCCCTGCCTGAATAATTGTTCCCTACTTGGGATTTTTTGTGCATCTCTTACTACAGATTTGAACTTAATGTGGGATGGTGGAAGGATTTAGCAGATGGACAAAGTATGACAGCAAATCTTTTCTTTCCAACATTATATACCTATGAAGCAAATCTAATGGAGCATGGTAGAAAAAAGGGAAAGACGTGCATGTTTTCTTTAGGAGAATAGGAAAAATCAAAAAAAATGCGTTCCTGCCTCTTGACATAAAATGTTTGCAGGATATGAAGAGGTTTTGTATAGTTGTGATTCAAGGAATAGTGCAGGTGCACCTGACATCAATTCTTGTGCTTAAGAAAAGACATTTTATCTTGTAAAGTGCCTTATTTCTATCCCTTTCCCCACTCCTGCCTCCTTGAAAAGAGCCTGACAGCAGTAGAGCTACTATTTCATGGTGACTCCAGTGTGGAGACTGGGACATTCAGTGCAGTCATGTTCCTGCAGTGCTTTCAGCTTTTTGGTTGGATTGTGGTAGTGAAAAACAGGACCTTGACTGATGCGGGACAAGGAAGAGAAGGCATCAAGCACGGCACTGTGTGCTGCTGAGATTTCTGGGTGGCTTTGTGGGCTGCTCACAAGTTCCCAGGGAACCAACTGCAAACAAACCCCCATGTTATGGCAGGGAAATCATCTCCCACGTTTGACATCCCATATTTATGTTTGAATGGGATGTGTCCAAGAGGCTTCTCCCTTTGCTGCCCCTTCCCCACCCATTCTGCCCTCCCTGCTTTGGGATGTTGTAGTGGCACAAAATCCTTCTGTTTATTATGGGAGAGAGGGAGAGGTGAGGTCCATCTCTGACCCTCTCCTTCCCCTGGCAGTTTGCATGTTAATTAGTTGGTCCCTACAAGACAAGCCCGCAGCCCAACAGAGCAGCAATTCAGCAGCTGAACAATGTCCAATTATCCCAGCCCGGGGAGCAAGAGGCCACTCCCTGACACGTGGGCTCCATGTCCCTGGCCAGATGGCTCCTCAAACTCACTTGGCCAGGCCAGTAATGCTGCTTGGGGAATTTGACACGTGTCAGCAGTTTTGGCTGAGTCCTTTTGCGAGCTACCAGCAGCACAGTTGTCTGAAATATTGGGAAGAGCTCCATGTGTGCCCTGGGCAGTGCGGTCCTCTCCACGCCCTGTGCTGAGGCAATACTGGTGGCTATAAGGGCACATGGATGTTCAGATGTGAAATAAGATTTTACACCCTTGGCTTGGCTTCCTGTATCCTGCATCCCGTTTGGTGGCCTGGTGGAGATGTAGGCAGCTTAAAAACACACATTTTGCTTTTCTCTTTGGATTCCTGTGTTTTTACACAGATGAAGGCCGAGTTGCTCAGACTGGAATTTGAATTGCATAAGGAAGGTGCCAGGGGTCACTTCCATGGATGCCACAGGCTATGGAAAGCTCTGCTCCTGCTACTGCCTGACTCAGTGAGAGGCCTTAGGGCACTCCTTCATTTTCCACATCCTAACCCCCTTGGTGATCAAACGATGCTGATATTGTCTTCTTTCTGGTACAAAGTACTCAGTTTTATTATTGCTTATTATTATTATTATAAAATGTGAAGAGTCATAGCTGTTTTCATCACCCGGTACTGAAAAGTGGGCTTTTGCAGCTGTGGAGTGTCACACTGGATGACAGGGAGGGGAGAAAAGCATCGTGCTCACCCAGCTTGCCTATCTCAGGCAAGCCCCATGCCAAGAGCCTCAGAGGGAGGTGTGAGGATCACCAGGGTGGCATTATATACCCAGAGTGGAAGGTTGCTAGTACTTCTTTCTGAGCTGATGAGGCCTCTGCCCCAGTACGTGACATTTTGGTGTTTAAGAGAACATGACAGCCATTTACCACCTAACCTCTGGGGCTAGGAAATGGAAAACAACAATGCAGCATGGATCTGAAATAGCAGAAGAGATTACCCTAAACTGGAATTTGGCCAGGATGCTGTCCTTAGTTCTGCTAATCTTGCAAAAAAAAAAGGAAGAAAAAAAAGGCACTACAAAGAATTTCTGCAAGACTGCAATCTTCATTTTATAGTCTCTGATTTAGAAGGGAGAATATGCAATAACACAGCTTTCTTTTTGCACACCATGGGACACGGTTCATTACTAGCTCATGGATAGGACTGCCTCTTACAAGTCACCGGCAGCAACTTCAATTGACTCTGGTTTTGGGACCAGGTCCAACCTTAATTTACAGATAGAAGCTAATGATAACACATCCAAAGAAACAGCTGGGAAGGAAGAAGTGTGGCAGAGAAATGGAAAAGGGTGCTGGAGGGAATGAATGGGGAATAAGGGCAAAGGTGGAGTGGAGAAAAGCATGTGAGGAAATTCCCATGTGCTTGAAATGGAGGAAGGGAAGGCTGGAAAAACTAGTCTGAGAGTAAAACTAAGTGTAATGGAACAAAGAGAGACTGCTAATGGATGGTAGAAGAGAGACAGCTGTAAATTCAAAATCCTGACAGTTTTGATAGTGGGGGTAGGGCAGATGAAGAGATATTTTTCTGGGTACAGATAGCTGGAGGATAGACAGGAGTAAAGGAACATGCTCACAGTGCCAACAGCTCTTGTTATCCAAAACACCTCTTCCAGATTCTTATCCAAAACTGAGACAAGGAAAGAGGTGAAATAATTTCTGACTCCTTTCAGCTCTTGAATCAAGCTTGGCTTTATAAAGCGCAAGGAGATGCCATTGAGTTACTACATCGTGAATGATGCATGTTTCTTAAGCTAAGTACATTTTTTCCTTCCCCTTTTGGTCCCTAACTGATGTTAAAATGATCTTTAGTCTCTGATCACTTCTAAAGTCCATGGATGTGAGCAAGAGCAGTTTTGTCTCACTTGGTTAAGTTTTCAATACTTAAATATGCTCAGCTACATCTCCTGGTGAAGACTGCAATGCCTCATCTTCCTTTGCTTTGGAAGCCTGTGCTGGGAATCAAAACTCTGATTTTGCAATCTGCAGCAAGTTCATGCTTTTAGATCATACAGTTCATCCCCCTCTGAAATAGACCTGCGCAAGGATATGAACTTAGCCTGGCATTTTTTTCCCTCTGTAACACATCAGCCATGTACTAAAATCAGGATACAGGTCGTCGCTGAAGTGTGTGGCTCAGCTGTGTTGGCTGTAGAGAACTGCAAAGACAAAGAGGTGATTGACTTGCACAGTGGTACTGTAGCTATCAAAATGTAAGGAAGTTTGATTAAATATGATCTCAACGCCCTTTTCCTGCAACACCCCTTCTTGTGTTTGCAATGTGTTTGTTAGTGTCTCAAAGCCCTGAGTACAGCAAGATCCAGGAGTAAGAAAGACAAAAAAACACAGTCCAGAAACACAACTCCTGGGCATATGACTTTGAAGAAATGTAATGCATTAAAGGATTTTTTCTGTTGTTGTTTCCTCTTTCCTTGCTTCCTCCAATCTTTGTTATTCCCAGCAACGACTGTATTTACTTATTTGCTTCTTCCCAAACCACTGGACAGACAGGGGCTTCATCAGGGAGCGGTTTAGCCGGAGTGGGCAAAACAATGGGGCTTTAATCAGGGTGCCTCCAGCAGCCACTGCTGGCCAGAGGTTTCTCTGAATTCCCAACATGGAACAGTTGCCTCTTTCATGAAGTGCCTGTGGGATGAGCACAGGATTGCTACACCCAAAGCATTTTCATGCAGCAAGGGCTCTGTGAAAGGAAACACTGCTGAGGACACTGCCTGCAACGCCCCAAGCTACTGGGGTGACCAATATGAGAGAGTCTTTCTTCCAGGCCTGGGCTGTGTTTGCCTTCCACATACAATCTGTGAATAGCTCAAGTCTGGAAAGTGTTTAGGAAAACATCTAGCTTTTCTCTTAAAGGAAAAAAAAAAAAAAAAGAAAAGGGAAAAAAAAAGAAAACATCAGGGATAATGAAATAGTTTCCAGTGACTTGATGCAGTGTGGCTAAACCATTTGTAATAATTTCCTTTAAATTCCTTTTATATAGAAAGAATTAAATACGAAATTATAAATCAAGAAGCATTCATCCTGCCAGCCAGTGACATGTACAGAGAGATCAGAGCAAAGTGAGAAAGACACAGAACAGCAGGAGACTTGCAAGAACCTTTTTTAGCTCTCTCTTTTTCTTCCTCTTTTTGTTTAGTGTACACATCCATGTAGAACTAACATTTCTTACCCGAAAGAAGCTGCAGGAATCTCCTGCTGTTCCTTGTCTCTCCAATGGCAGCCGTGAACCTTCCTGTCTTGATGTGCCTCATCTGTCTGTGTTTCCTGACAGATTTTTGCAGTCCCCAGATGTTTGGATACCTGATTCATCTCAGAGGAGGCTGTGAAACATTAGGTATTTTTAAATACCCAGCCTTATAATTGCTTCGTTTAACTTTGCTACATTCTGAACTCATATAAGGCAGTAATAAAAATCGCTGCTGTTTTCCTTCAAAGTTTTTTGTTGTTGCTGCTTCTAAATTTGTGTGCACACAATGGCTTTTGCCTTTGTTCTAGCAAGGTTATAACATTCCTGTTTCCTGAATTAATATTTTTCCAATGTTTTTTCTTTTGTAATCAGGAGTGCCCAGGCTGTTGTGTAAAAGAGGACTGAGGTTACCCAAGTGCTACCAAATCGAAGTTAAGAAATTTCCCCAACAAAACCTGCAATCAGAAGAAATAGACCTTATGTTTGTTTTCTATGAAGGTCTACAGGCCTACTAAGCAGACTTGAATTGCACTCGAGTTTTGCATATCTCAAAAGCCCACTTGAATTACACTCTGGATCTTTTGCACTGGCCTCTGGTGTCTCTTCCCAAAGTGGGAGACGAAAATGCCTGTCTGGAGCCCAGTTCATTTTGGACTGATTCCACTCAGATTGTTCTGCTCAGGGTTGAATTTGAAGTACATGTGCCTGAGTTCAAATTCTCTGAAATACAGGGTATTTAGCTGCAGGATTTTTATCTGAGTGTGTCTCTAGCTTGGCTCCAACGAAAGGAGCATAAATACTACAGGCCAGGAGAATACAGATGCAAAAAGTTATAGGCTTTAAAATGTCACTAGCTGAGCGCATAATAGATATTCTTCGCATTTTATTATTAGCTGTTGTGTGTTCTTCTGGCCAGTGCTGCCTTCCTGATGCAATTTATAAAGGAGTCTCAGGTCATGGTCAGACAAGCCAGATTCAACAGTGGATTCCCTGGCAACACCACTATATTTTGCTACTTTTCCTTTGTTTCCTCTGAGCAAGACAAGCTTGCCTGTGTACACCTGAGTGTGACTTCCACCCTCTTTGCCATCTGCACTCCCAGCCCTAGTCCAACAAGATATCATCCACACAAATATCTGTTTTCACACTGCAAAAGCAAGGGGTTTATGAACCAGGCTGTGTAGCTGAATCATGCCATCATGCCCAGCATTTCAGGTCAAAGGACATGCAGTATGTATAGTATTCATATAACTGACTCCATTCTCTGCCCAAAGCCATCCTAGAAACTGGGATGGCCTGAACGCTGCTTGTGAAACCAGTCTCTAAGTCTACAAGGGACCATCTGTGCTTAGGAGACCAGCGCATTGGTCTGTAGACCTTGGAGGCTGTGTCTGCACTTCATGCATTTGTATTGATGTGTTTCCCTGCAGCCCCTTTCCTGCTCTGCTCAGATAGGCCAGAGGCAGAGCTGGCCTCTCTGAATGTCCCCTGCCCAGCTGTCCTCTGCTGTATGAAGCTGTGGAGTAGAAGGGAAAGTGCAGAGCAGTGTGGCAAAGCTGGATGGAGCAGGGCTGTATAAGCCAAAGGATGCAGTTAGGAGCATACTTCTTGGCTGTATGTTGAACCACAAGTCTTCTCTACCATGTGGCTGCTGTCACCCTGTGGGTCCTTTTAAGTGCTCCAGCACACAGGGTTTCTCAGAGTGGGACAGAGGAAGTATGAGAGATTTGCAAGTTGTTGGAGAAAGGGTGCCTTCTTTTTGTTACTGGGGCTCTGAAAGGTTTTTCCAGCACCTTGCCACACTCTGAGCCTCACCTCCATTTCAGCGTTCTACCTTTTGCTCTTGAACTCCTCCAGAAGCACAACCTGCAAGGCATTGGGCCAGCTTCTGACCTCAGTGATTCTAGTATAAATCTGGTATACTGCAGCCAACTGGTATGGAAGTACTTCAACTCTGCACATACAGGAAGTATTCCCAGCTGTAAAAGGGGCTGATGACTTAGGTTAGTGAAACAGCAGATCAAAGGCAGCTTCTATGTGATGTGAGTACTTGCAAATCTCCCCTGCAACAAAGTGCTTCTGCAACATCCCCACTTTCCCTGTTATCACCAGAGCGAGCCACAAATTAGTTCCAGGGAAGTCTAGGGAATGCATAAGAACACAACTCGTGTCAAGAGTTTAAAAAAAGAAAAAGAGAACAAAATCTTAGGTGGATTAGTGAACAGTAGGTAGCACTGTTGTAATTTGCTGCAGTTGACATTGAAGATGGTGGTACCATCAATTCCAAGGGAAGCAGGTTGTGTTGGCCTAGCTCTTCTCAAACTGCTGAGAAACTACTGGTGAGGCTGGATATGGATCACAGGAGTGCTCAAATTGAAAGCTCCAATGACTGTCTGGATGGGAGGTTCTGGAGACCTGGAGAGAAGACTGTTTTGAGAGTGCTTGACCACAGAATGACCTTCCTTAAATGAAACCAAGCTGCAGACAAATATGAACTTTTGTAAGACTTGCAATAAAATTCCTCCTTGGGCAGGGCCCTTTTTCACTCTAATTGAAGAAAATAAATTACTAATAAACAGTGGGAAAAAGTATTGTGATAGGAAAAGATCTACGGAACCTGTGAGATGCAGAGCAGAGAGCAAGAAGAGCCTCAGCTCTTTCCTAAATAGGATCACATCCTTACCATAATGGCTCCCAGGGAAGTGCAGTAGAGCAGAGCTGCTCAGGCTCTTCAGACTGAAGCCAAACTTGTTATTTCAGAACAGCTGAGGGGCCATGACTGAAATTTTGCAGCATATTTGTAGGAAAAGCAGAGAGAGAGAACAGAACAAATGTCCAGGAGGCCCTGAAGGTCCCCCTTGGTACAAACACTTTGGGTGGGCAGAGGAGTAATGCTGAGGCAATCATTACCAGGCAGTGCAGGCTCAAAGTGTTTCCTGTAATGGAGCAGAGAAAGATGGCTTGTGCTCGGTAGTTGACTCATAGCTGATTTCCCCCATCCCTCCCATGAACTGCCCTGGGATGCTGTGACAGCAGGCAGACACATTTTGCAGGTAGTTCCCAGAGCTCATGCACAGCCTGTGGGGCTCTGCACAGACCCTCCTTCATCCTTACAGGGAGCAACAGGGGTATGGATGGCCAGCAGTGCTGTCTGCCCGACCCAACAGGGCATCCAGCACCAACCATGGAACAATGAGTAGCCAGGAAAGTCTCAGGTAATCACAGAGCAGTCCTGGGGGCATCTGGAGAGGTGACAGGAGGTGTCTGGGGCAGGACATGCCCGTTCATCCCTTCTCTACCCTGCCACACACACACACACACACACACACACGCGCGCACGCACACGCACATGCACACACACTTGGATTTGAGAGAAACCATTTCCACATGGAGGTCAGCAGAGAGTTAGAACAGCCGTGAGGTTTGTGAGCTCTGACAGCCCTGACAGCCCTGCAGTCTGTTGGCTCAGGAGGCAGCAGTAATGCACATATTTGGAGCCTTACTCCAGACAAAGCAGGGAATGTCTGAAGGGGTGGATATCCATCCCAATATCCAAGGAGAACCCTGAGTTCCCAGCATGGTTTCCTGTCCTCCTGGCAGTGTCGGCAGCTGCTGGTTTGGAACAAACAGTCTGAATGTCCCTGTGTGAGCCAGGGCAGCTGGAGGTGGATTTGTTTTCTGTTGATTTCATGGTGATGTTGCTGCTTCAGGCCACTGCCTTGGTGTGAGGAACAACAACATCCTAGAGGAGACACCCAGTGAATTGCTGACTGCTCCACAGCTACCCAATCCGCATGCCCAGCGTGGGAAGCGGTCAGACCACCCTGACGGCATCAACAAAGCCATCATGTTTGCTGACATTTCAAGGGAACAGAGAAGGGAACAAAAGCTGGGAACAAAAGCTAGGAACAAAAGTCTTTGATGCAGTTTAGAGCTGCAGTTGAAAGATATGGGCCTGAATCCTAAATATCAGATCCAACTGCCTTTTTTGGGGGGAGGGATTTTAAACATCTATCCAGGTCCCAATGGTGAGCCTTGTGTGATTTTTGTGGAAGGAAAATTTTCCTGAAAACTGAGTGCCCTGTGAAATCACAATGAAAGGTAAAGAAAGGATATCAATGGGTAGCTGAGGAGATGGAGGAAATCAGTAGACAAGGAATGCAAGAATTTTTGTGTAACTGCTCTGTGATCACAGAACATCTTTTTCAGGGAATTCAGGCCACTCCTGCTACCCCCTGCCAACTTCTCTTCCCTGAAATGATCAGAAGTATTGCAGTTTCTCCCCAGATGACCTCTTGGTAGCTTCTTGCTATTATTGTGGTATTTAGTTATGGGACAACCATTCAAGAGAGAAAAAAAAGAGAAGAATTATAGAAGTGACACCAAGCCACAAAGTGTGGATCCAGTTCCAAACATTCCCAGGCACAGGGCTACTGAAATCTGGTCCTTTGGCACAAACTAACTTTTGGACAAACAAACCTAAAGGTTGCTCTGACAATCTGATCAGTGGTCTCTGATTCAAACCCTGAGGTTTTAGCCTGTGTGTCCTGCTTTTGGCTAGAAATTTGTGTAGGGAGGCTCTTTCTGGTTTGGTAGAAGCTTGGGGGAAATTGCCCCTCCCAGAAAAGCATGTTTATGTGAGAGTTAGTCAACTCAGATTTCTGGATCAGTGATTCTGACAAGCCAGTTGCAATCTCTGCATGCTTTACCAACTTCTGAATTTTTGAAGGTAAGTTTCTATTTGCCAGGAGTTCAGATGCAAGAAAACTGGCCATTTTGATTAGTTACAGAATGGAAATCAAAGGCATGGGCTCTAAACTTAGGTCATCCACTATCTCAGTGCATGACCCCAGGCTGCCAAATCATTTCGGTTTCTCGTTGTTTGCACCTATGGGATGAGAATGATACTTACCCTCTGTTAATCCATTACTCCTTGTAGAGGACTTAGATTTTTGCTGACATAAGAAAAGCACGTTCTGTGAGGTCAAGCTGGAGTTTCATCCTCGCAGTGGGGAATGTGAGATACAAGCAAGATTTCAAATGAGGGTCGAGAAACAAACCGTAGGACACGCCTCCTTTTTCTCTCATTCATTGACAAGAAATGCACGTGATATTCTGGGCTTCAACTTGCAAGGAAGAGCGCTGCTCTCCTCAGAAGTGTACAGAGAGGAGCAAACATTAGCCAGCCATTGATGGTATCACTCGATGTCCATTAGAGCTGGTTCCTGTTTTGCACTGTATTCTACTTCCCCTACCACAAGACTTCCTTTCTTCCAGAACTGGAATAAAAAAAAGTAGAAACTCCCCTGAAACAAAATTTCTCCAAAAGGCTATGTTACACTGAAAATAATGATATGGGACTGAGCACATTTAACCTTCTAGAAACAATAGATTTGAGTGGTTCTTTGGTTGAAAAATTGAACAGAATCCCTGCATTCTGGTGAAACATTTTGATTCTGTGAAATGCACACTCTCCCACTGGAAAATCATTCTGTTGGATGATTTTCAAGTAGCCTTTCTTCCCGTATGCTTTAGTATCCAATTTAAACTCCAGCTGCTGGTTGCGGTTGTCCCTTGCTGTAGTGAGTGTTGGCACTATATGCTTTCCTTTATAATTAACTCAGCAAGCTCTTCCAGGGGATCTCACTGTGGCTTTAAGTCATCACCTGATAACAACATGGGAAAGCTGGTGAGATTTGTCCTTGTTCTGTCTTTGTCTCAGTGGCCTGAGCAGGACTGCTCCCTTTGGAGTAATCTCCTGACTGAATTCAGATATTCAGGCGGTGTGCCTCCAACCCCATCCTTGAGAAGACAATTCCACATGATACTATGTCTCAGTCTTAGGAGGCTTTTCCTGTCACTCAAATTAAATATCCCCTCATAATGTCATTCACTCACTCATAGTTACAGCCCCTTGATCACCCAGAGCAAGCCATTTCCCTCGGTGCTATTCATACCTTGTGCAGACCACTATTGTGTGCCTTCGTTTCTTTCCTGGTTGTTGAGGCCAGCTGTGCCTATTTACCACCACCACATGTTCTTCCTTGCTAGTTAGTCTCTGTAGATCATTAGCGTTTCTGCTCCTTTTCTCTTCCTCCTCCCTGTATGCGGCATGGTATCCTGTTTTTCCTTGTAACTGTAGCCACTCTACAAGGCTAAAAGACTCAAGGATTTTTCCATTAATAATCCCCACACCCTTTTCCTGGTCGGTACACGGCTTTAGAGGAATTGAGGTAATTCATTCACAAATAGCAAGCCAGACTAAAAGAGAGGGAGAGGGCAATGAGAAAATATGGGCGCAGTGGAGCTTGTTTCTCTTGCATGATCCCTCATCAGAGTGTGGCTTTGCTCCCACAGCAGCCTTGAAAACAGGATCCCATCCTGCAAAACACTCCTGAGATTTAGCCACCACTGCCAGTGGCTTGGCACCTTCCAGAACTGCTGGCACTGTGTAGGCTGCAGCTCCTTAAAAAGCGCAGGGAAGTCTCCTCTCCTGGTGCTCCGTCCCACTGTCATGCGTGAGCAGTGGCACAGCTCCAGCTGAGTTTAGCTGTGTGGGTCACACCTTCCATGTCCAGGAATGATTGCTTCAGTGTCAGTAAGGCAAATTTCAGTGGCCCTGGCCAATTTCTGCTGTGAGAATGTAGGTGGACTTTTTTCCTTTTCTTCTTGCACCCATGCCAGCCATTAAGATTTTGTAACTGCACCTTAAATAAGAATTTCATCTTGTGAGGAAAACTAAGCCCCAGTTCACTCTCTTACAGCTCTGCTGTGTCTGCCAGACTTGGGGCCACATCTGCTGCTCGCTACAGTTGCATACAGCTGGAATAATTTTGTCAGCCTCTGTGGCAATTTACGGCCAGAAATTGGAAGTGTAACCCTTTGCTTAGTTCCTACAGTGACACAGGAAGGTGACCAGGCCACAGATAGGAAAAGTATAACAGTAAATTTTGTTGAAATATACCTGAAACTCGTCCCAGAGGACCATTAGGAGCAGTAGTTGACAGGTCTGCTAAGGGACAGGTCTTGTTCTGGTTATTGTTAGGGACCCCTGAGAAAACCCCCTTCCCACTCCACCCTGTTTGGCCATGGTGGTACAGATGTGGTATAGAAAATGCTGGGGGTTTCTATTTTGCCAGTCATGGGAAACCTTTGCTTGCAGGGGAAGATGTCCTAAGGCAACTCAACTCCATGCTCTGTGCGAAGGCCATGGGACCCTTGTGGCTGAAATACTGTGAATAGCAGGCAGCACTGCTGCCATGGCTGTCTGTGCTCCTCATCCTCTGCTCCTCCTCATTCCCACCATGATGATGGAGCCTGTAGTCACATGTTCCATGACTGTTTCTTACAGTGTGCAGCAAACTGTTAACCTCTGGGTGGGAGCTGGGACAAGACCATCAGCCTCTCTAATGGGAAAAAATTAAAAACCTTAATGGCATGGATCTGGGGAAACCGTGAACCCATGAAATGGTCCCTGCTGTGGCAAAGGCTCACTCAATGGCAGCCTGCAGGGCTCAAGTGATTCAGCTGGGTGTGAGTTGTGTTCTACAATTGTCACCCAGTTTCTCTAGTGTTGATGAAACAGTGTTGGCAGTGGTAGTGATTCCTCCATTTGAGAGAATAAAAATGAAGGCGGTAGTCTGGTGTAAAGGTCTTGGCATTTCCCACAGCTTATGACAGTGCTGCTGGAACGCAGGGGCTGTGACTGTAGCTTTTCTTTTGTGAGCTTACATTCCTTAGCAGTGGGAAATCGGCAGCTGTAATTAGTCTCTGATGTTCTCTGCTAATAAGTGATTTTCTAGTACTTGCAAATACCAGCATCCCTGAGACATAGCTGTACTGTTTTGACCTCTTATCTCTTCTCTTTCTTCATTGAGAGGAGTCCCAGATGTTCTCCAAGACTGCTAGGGAAAAATCCCATCTACTCCTGCTCCTCCCTATTATATCCCTTTCTCCACTACCATTTTTTTTTTTTTTGTTCCCTGGCCACTGTGTAGGAAAATGGCTCCTGCTAATCCTCATGGAAAAGGACACAGATGCCATCAGGAAGCCCATTTGCTTTACAAGGAAGAGGGGCCTGACATCAACAGGAAGCACTGTGCATCAGAGCTGCTCCTGCCTCCAAGAGAGGGGGGCCTTGAAACAATGTCAGCCTGCAGTTCAGGACTCGCTGGCAGGAAACGCATGCACAGTGGTGTTTGCTGTGCAGAGGAAATGATAAGCACTACCTGGCCTGACTTAGGGCAGAGATAGCATGGTGAAAAAAAGGGAGGGGTAGTAGGGGGAGCAGGAAGGTTGTTTTTCTTCATACGGGTTCAGAGCCTGTCCTTTGCCGAATGGAAAACAAAATAAAGAGTGAAATTCAGAATATATTAGGAATCTGTTGGGGGGTTTGGAAACTGAGGAGCACAATTGCAAAGTGATTAGATTTACTACTTTAGTAACAGCTTGATACTGCTTTTTTTCCCACTGTTAGCACTGAGAATGACCCTCAGCTTGACAACCCTTGACATGCATACTTAATGAAAGGTGAAGGGAGAGAGAGGCTTGTATTGCATATGGAACTGGGGGGGATTTTCTGTGGACGAGGAAAGACATGGTGACAACTGGTACCACTGGGTGCAGGAGGGCCTTGGGAGTACAAAGAAGAGTATTGTATAGATAGATATCTCTCCTGACTTGTCCCTGCTAGGTGAGGGGGAAGAAGCCTTTTGGGGAATAAGAAGGCACCATCATGCTGAATATTTCGTTCAGCTTTTTTTCTTTTCCTCTTTTACTATGGTCTGTAAAAGCCATATTGTGCCTCCTTTCATCACTGTTTTTCTGACAGAACTAGGTTCTGTTTCTGATACTCTTACCCCTCTGGCAAGCAGTTGCTTAGCAGTCCCTGCAGCTCAGCCTCAGAGAAACCATTCCATATGCTCTGGGTGCATCTCAGTAGTTGTGTGCTGACATCCTGAAGTGGAGGTAGACACGAACAGCATGGCAGGAAATATTTTCTTCTAAACAATCCCAGCAACAGCCTCTAGAAAGTTGGGAGGCATTGTGACACCATCTGCAAATGTTGTTCTGTCTCCTCTGCTGTCCTTGATGATTCTCTCAGGCTCTGGAGAGCAAGCAAACTGCCCTCTTGCAACATATGTGAAGCACTGATGTGCCACAAGGCTGGCAGATGGGGCAGTGCTGTGCTCCCTGCTGTTTCTGAAAGAAGCCCTGAAGGAGCAGCACCACATCCAGATGCTGAAGCCAGGCTGCTCAGCAGCTTCTTTTAGAGCTCTTTACCCTCCTTGGTGTATGGAAAGGAAAATATGATCCTTGCAATCAAGGCTGTAAGAATACGCTTTAGGTACTGCAGCCTCTGGAGATGAAAAGATGTAGCCAAAACAACCCCTATCTCATGGGCTGCCCTCCTTACCTGAGCCACTGAGTGAAACCAGTCCACTGAGACTGGATCTGGACTTGCTGATGTAGAAATCCATTCATGCTTGAGGAACACACTCCCAAACCAACAGCTTTCCTTGGCGGAGAGCAAGTACTTCACCCAGAAAGACCTTCAGCACAGCAGAAACAAACAGGGCACTACCTAAAAGCCCTTTGCCTGAGACAGGAGAGCATTGAAAATGGCTGGCAATGCCTTATCCTGTGGTTGGCTGAGGAAGCTTCAACAAGCAAGAGATCCAGCAAGTGGTGTTGTATCCCCCAGACCTATGACATCAGCCTAGTAAGACTTTTGCATCTTTTGAGTATGTTAGTCTTTGATTGACACCTTATTAAAAATCAGCTATTTCTCTAAGAAGAATTTCCTGGTAATGCACATGAAATCTCTCACACAGACATATATGCATACATAAATGAATATAGTTGCATATGTAAAAGTACGTGCATATATGTATATATGCACACAAGTGTGCTGATATATACATAGATATACATTTATTTATGTGTAGAATTATGTGTGTCTGATCAGGTGCTACTTCTGGCAGAATTTTCTCCATGCTTCTCAGACACAGAAACTGAGTCCACAGGCTGTGGTGATCATATACCCTGGGCACTGCTTAGGATGGGTAGAACAGCAGCTTGTTTCGCCAGGAAAACATCAGCAATCCGAGTCACCCACAGCTTAATCCTCTTCAAATAAAGACTGACCTGTTTTCAGCTTCCTCTGAGCAGGGCTGGGAGGTACATTTCTAAGTGACCTTCCACTACCAGCAGAACTTTTAATTCTCCACTATGTGTTGAAACTCACACCACGTTTTTATGCTCTTGTAAAGCTGGTAAAAATGGTTCTATCATTTTTATACCTTCATTGCTAGTATTTGCAAGCCACAGTAAAAGGTAAGAGGGTGTGGAACAAACTGGTTTTTTTCCTCTTCTGGAAAGTACTGCTGAATTCAATGGGATTTTTTGTATGAGTATGGTTCTTTGGGTCAGGCCCAGGCAACCTTGCAATGAAAACCCTCATTGTAAATATATGCTCAGCAACTGAACAAAGATGCAATGGATTTAGTGCTGCTTGGCTTCAAATTATGATGACTGATTATTGTTAATGCCTTTGCATGTTTGTTTTCAATCAGACTGACATCATAAAGCCTTATTTACTTTTTCTCAAAAGTCTGTTTTCATTTGCCTTTCACTTCTCATTTGCAGCTGCTATGGGTTTGCATTTAGGCTCCTCATCTGTCTGTCTGTGATATAAAATGATCCTCAGTGATTTGTGCTGCTCTCTGCCCTAAATTGTTGACTATCTATAAAAAAGCCCATTTGGAATAACCTCTGGAAATTGCTATATTGCTCTTCACTGGGAGAGCCCTAGAGGCAAGATCAGTGAGAGGGCTGAATGAAAGAACATTGCTGCACAACCTAGTGTCAGTCTGCATCACTCCATCAGTGTGACAGAGGGCAAAATGGAAACAAGAGAGAAAATTTAAATATGTGCTGTGGGATTCAACCGAGCAGTTTTTCATCCATATGAGAGCCTGGTCCAGGACCAGCTTCTCTGTTACTTGGCTACCAAAGAACAACCTGGGCTCTCAGTGGGGTGATGGGCCCCTGTTCTCCCTTGCAGACACCTGAGCTCATTGGCACTGCCATTCTGCATTAGCTGGCACAGTTGTATGTGTGTTTTAAAGCTTGGGAGTGTCTGTCATATACACCCATAAACAACTTGCTGTGTGGCAAGCATGGAAGGAGAATGATGAGTGCTGATGGACCTCCAACCTACCCTTGCTTGTTTGAAGGGACAACAGAAATTTCCTGGGAAAGAACAGCAGAAAGAACTGCAGAGTGGCCCACTTTGCTGCAGCACAAGCATGTTCATGAGATAACAACCCAATTCCTCACTGCACCCTGTTTCTTCACCTCCTTCCTAAAGCCTTCCAAGAGCATCTATTTGGGAATTTGTATCTTTGCCACCACCATGCCATCATTACAAAAGTGGAGTAAGGGTCTGTCAAAAAGTGAGATATCATGACAGAGCAGCACAGAAACTACAGATACATTTTATAATCTTTAGAGATTGCTATAGATTTCAGTGTATGGAGGTGGTGTTTGGGAAAGGCACAGTACAAAGGATTTCAAAACTGTTTAACCAATAACTGGTATTTTTCAGGTGCACATGAAGATCTAAATACCCATAAATTCTTTGTAACAGTCCCAAAGTTTTCCTTATAAAGAGAAACTTGGAATCCCTGTTGTCTGGCACACTAGAGTCCATGTTGAAAAGAACTAAGAGACAAACTAACACTAACAGCCAGGTAGGGAGTATGCGTTGATCTCCTTACCTTTCTGCAGATTCTGAGATCCTAAGAATCCCATGTAAGGATCCCCATGTGTCAAGGGAGATGTTGGTTTCTACATCTTTTTGTCAGTCAAGAAATGGGTGTAATAGCTTACAAGTTGCCTCCAGAGTAATTTTGAGTCTGTAAGAAACTGAGCAAGTCTGCATCAGCTAGCAGGCTTAGGTAAAAGACGGAGACTGTGCTTCTTTACTAACTTGCTTTGGAAGGCCTTGTAAATAAAAACATGTAGATCAAAATCTGTTGAGAGGAGGAAAAGACTCATGAAGTCCATGTATTTTCATTGCTTTGTTGCCAACCATTAAGTAGGTTAGTATGGCTTCAATAAGTGTCCATGCTTAAGAAGAGAGCAGAGGAAGAAGGAAAAACATGATACAGAAAACATGACATCTGCAGTCCATAAGCTTGGTTATTGATCTAGATGAATGACTGCAGGCACTCAAGAGACTTCAGATGAAGCATACATCAGTGGTTGTCCATCCCAGCACCAACACTTACCTGCACTCTTCCTTTGAAGGCTGCTTCTCCCAGCTCCCTTGAGCTGCAGCATCAGCATTGTCCCGCTCACATGAACTGATGCAGCCTTTGGATTTGTTCGTGTTTAGTATGTGTCATCAGAATCGAGTCTAATGGCAGAATCCCTGTCTTACAGTCTGCTTATCCTCATAGTATCTAGGCATTTACAGAGACAGAGGTCAGTTCTTTACATGCAGCTTCAAAACTATTTGATATTTTCTATACTTACACCCAAGTCTGTTTCCTGAGGCAACATAAATTGTCCTGTTACTCCTACCCCCAGAATTATTTACCCCAATTCCTTGTGCTGTGGTGAATGAAATGCTGTACAATATCCACCCTAGCCTGCTGTGGATCAGAGTTGTTGGGATTCAGTTGGTTAGCTGAGGACTTGTGCAGCTCA
Source organism: Grallaria varia (assembly GCA_013396735.1). NCBI lineage: Eukaryota > Metazoa > Chordata > Aves > Passeriformes > Formicariidae > Grallaria > Grallaria varia. The sequence continues at coordinate 194,737 of VWZG01008667.1, forward strand.
TTGACCTGCCATGCAGAACCCAAGCCCCTGTTTTCCGAGGTGGTTGTACCACAGAGTCATAAAAGTTAGGAGTGGAGATATCCTGTTCGGTTATCTGCCTTTCTTTTTTGCAGGAAATTCACAGCAGGATGTTTTCCTAACAAAACTATTCTAGTATTTAGTACAAGCTCTTTCAAAAGTGCCTGCGTGACAGAATTTGCCAGCTATGTCAAGGTGAAGTCACGTTTCAGAGGGGTACAGTGACCGCCGGGGCTGAGAGTCAGCATTCAATGTCTGCTTTGGCAGTGCTTTCTCTTGGGCTTTCTTTGATGTGTGTTGTCTACGAAATGGCCAGGTCTGCCCCGGGCTCTCTCATTTCTGTCTGGAGCACCACAGTTGTCAGATCTGCCCTGGAAAATCAGGTGTTCCTACATGTATTATTTAGATCTGTCAGATGTAAGCTGGGTGTAATATCAAGGGGAAAAAAACCCCTTGAAAGTGGTGCCATTGACTTCTTTCAAACTCACACTGGGCCTGCAGGCTGTGTTGAAATGCATTTACTTGAAATCAGAATGCCACATTCCAAAGAGCACTCAGCATTTCCACTTCCCACACAGGGCATGGAAGGTGATGGTTCTCAGCATCTGACAGATTTGAGATCCGTTTTTCCTACATTTTTGCACACCAGAATCACAGCTGAGTACAGGATGGTGCTTTCATCATGGGGAATGGCACTGTTGTGCTAACCTCTGTGACATTGCAGGGACATTTCCCACAGAAGCAGAGGGGAAAAAAAATATGTAGTGTGTGACTTACATAGTGAATCAGTTGTGTTGTCCATGCAGAGAGATCACCTTGGTGCCAGCTATTTATCTTTTCTAACTGTGTTTATGGCAGCTAAGGGGGAAAAGACAAGGTGAACTGTAACAAGTTGGCTTGTTTTTAAGCCTGCTTGGTGTTGTTTAGCTGCCTCATGCTGTTTAAATACAGGTGTGTGTATGCATGGAGGGGTTGTGGCAGCTCAGCACTAACAGCCAGACTCAACACTGGAATTTGAGGATGAGACAGTTTATTTTTTTTTCTATTCTGTAAAATTGATCTAGTGCTGGTGAAAAGTATGCATATGCACCCTAGAGGCTGAAGCCCTCTCTTTGTCCTTGGAGCAGTTATGTCCAGACAGGGCAAACCATCCCCTTCCCCAGCTCTGCCCACTTCATCTGAGCAGGAGAGACCCTCTACAGGGATTTCAGGTGCTGTGTTCTCTTCTGTTCCCATCCACCTCTGGAAAGGAGACAGTGGAAGGCAAAGGAAGTAATACCTGGAGGCAAGGCAGGATTTATCCTTAGCTGGTGAGGGCTATGCATTGGGGGGCAATCTAGAATTGTGACCAATGTGCTGGACTAGGGCTTGGGCAAGATGCAGGGAGGGAAGCACAATTTGATCTGCTCTGGAATCTGTTTCTCAACCAACCTCATGCCTAGTGAAAATCATCCATGTCAGCAAAAAATAAAAGTAAAAATATCTAGTGAATCAGCTTTAAAACTCGTGATTTACTGTAGAAAGTCAGGAAATGCAGAAAACTGTCATATCAGAGATACTGACCCTCAAGTATGTTGCCATTTGTACAATCCTGTTCCTTTCCTGTGATTAGGAGATCAAGTTGTTACACTAATTTGTTCTCTTTTGTTTTTTTTGCTTGTACAAAATAACAACTCTTGCTTAGTAGACTGAAACACTTTTGAGAAGGAAATATTTCCTACTTTAGCCATTTTAGTCATTGAAACAAGAGACTATTTTGACCTTTATTGTCATACTATTGACATAGCACGATAGGAAGCATGCACTACTATTGGGGGACAATTGAAGACAATTAAAAAAACCACTAATATGTAAAAATCCCAAAATTATGAATTAAAAATGCCCACAACTGTTTTTTATAATTCAGTAGTCATTCTGGGGAGAAATTAAAAAAAAAATCCAAACTATTTTCTGCAATTCAAACATGAAAAAGTTGATGTTCCAGGTGAAATGAAAGGTCTGCATTTATCCTCCCATTACTTGAACTAAAATTAAAACGAAATTAGAGAGGACATGAAACCTCCTCCATGTGGCAGAAACCAACTACTAAGGAGGTCCTGAATATCTCTGTCACTAATGTCACTCTTTACAAGGAGCCCTCTGAGGAAACAACAGAAGGATGAAGTAAAAAATGAAGCCTGCTGCTGTTCAGTGCAGTTCAGTGCAATGTACCCTGAACACATGACCCAATAAGATGGCTTACTGTCTTACTGGGCAGCATTCACACTGACTGGTTAGGGTGCCTGATTAGCAGCCTCCTCCCTGGGTTACTGCAGTCCGCAGAGACTCAGTTTCTTTTAGAAGGTGGCATTGAAGGCCTGCATCTCCTGTTGGACCAGGGTCTTTCTTGCACTTAGCTGGCTTTGCTGGGGGTCCAGGAAGTCATCCTCCCAGCAGTCGTTAAGAGGGATTGCTCCCTCTTTTCCCAGTGTCCTCTCCTACTTGGACTGCTTGGTGATTTACATAGGTACATGCTTAAAGGTCTCCTCATTTTAGATCCAAAATGCTCAGTCTAGCGCCAGAGGAAGCCTTTGTCAGACAGGCAAAGAATGAGCACCTTCCTTGTTGTTGGGGAGGTTTGGTGGGTGGCAGCACTATGGCTGGGAAGGGACAGGAGAAGGGAGAGCCTCTCCATACCAGCAACGCTGGCAGATGAGAAGTTCAGTGCCCATTGCTGGCACTGGAAGCCAGAGGGATCAGAACAGGGACGATGTGGTACCTGACCTAGCAGGAGTAGCAGACACATGTAAAGGAGGTGGTATGAGCTGTGGTCTTGGAAAAGACCCCGATGAAGGTGAATGTCTGTGTATACTGAGCTTGGAGGTGATATCCAGTGAGAGTGGAGCAAGTTACTGTGACTGCCCTTCTATTTTATTTTTGTCTAGAGGAAGAGCAGTATTGTCTTTTGTGTGCAGTATGTTTATAACTCAGTTTCCCTTCTGACTGATGCCTTGATCCATGCTCTCTTCTCCTCCTCCATCTGGTTTCTATTGTAGTTTTAAATGAGAACAGTTTGGTTGTCTGGCAGAACAAGTGGGGTCTGTGTGACACCGGCTGCCTCTTCCAACTTCTAAGCCTCCAGCACAGTTCTAATTATGGAAGTGTCAAGATTGGACATCTCTCCACCCACTCCTTTCTGTGTCTGCACGTATAAACCCTGCTACAAATCCCCATCCACATCTGATCTTCCTTCGGGAGACACCCAGGTCTGTGATTTACATACACTCTATGATGGCAAGAGTCCTGGTGTGAAGCACTTGCCAAAGTCTGTACCTCCCTACATTCAGCCTTGGTTCATCAGGAGCTTCATCTGAAATAATCAAACCACCTCAGAAATGCCTGGACATGGGAGAGAGCTGCTCGCTGCTGCTCTAACCACACCTCCCCCAAGCACCCAAAAGACTCAGCTTTGCAGAAGATCAGAGCTGCTCAGGAATGTCAGAGCTACAGGTTCTGCTCAAAGAAAACATTTATTGTGCTCCAGTTTCATACAAGTGCTGCATTTAGGGACTTGATTTGCAGGAAGCTGATGCAGTCCCTGCACCTCCAGGAATCTGAGGTCAAAGTCTGTAATTTTCAGTTGGAACTGAAAAGTGTCCTATGTGGGATTTTTTTGACATCACAAAACTGCCTCAAACTTTGGTGTAACAGGCTGTTTCTCTTCATAGGAGCCAAGGAAATCTTGTACATGATGAGTGAAGGGCATTGGCAAAGATATGTGAGAAGCCCAGGGCTGGAGAAGGAAGAGTGCAGGGCTGCAGTGAGAGATACTGGCAGAGCTACTGGCAGAGCTCAGCGCATCTTGTCTATCTGCAATCTATAGGTTGTCTCTGTGGAGTCTTCACCCACTTGTAAAAATGGGTTGAATTTTATACATTTGCTACATGTTGTTCCCCTCAGGCCCCTGGTTTTGGTTACCAGTCCTCAAAAGATGGATCTAGCCTTCTCTGGTTTGTGTACGGTGGATTTGCTTACCTGCCTGAGGCCTCTTGACCTAATTTATTCCAAGGAAACTTAGAATGCAGCCAAAAAACCAGTGTGATTTAATAGGTCTTACTTTCAAGAGGTTAAATTAGTCACAACAAATATCAATATATGTATTTTTTGTTGGTGTTCTTATTCTGAGGTTTTAAAAGGTGTCCAATAATGAGCACTTTGGGCATAGACTCCATTCCTGTGGCAGCTAGGCACCATCATATGAAGCTTGTCTATATGAAAGACTGTTTAACTTTTAAGCAAACCTTGTCATATGGCTATCCTGATCAAATATATTTACTGTTCAATTAATTCTTCTTTTTTTCAGCTTGCATGGAGTGCAATGTTTTCTGTTCTCCCACCCAAACAGATCTGAGGTGAACATGGATCTGCCTAACTTTCATTTCTGCTGATTGCAATACATTTATTCCAGGATACCCCTACCAAGAAGGAAGTCTTAATATGCCATGTATGCATGGTTCCTTCCGTAAAGATTTTACAGCCTGACTATCCAGAAATGGAGTAAGGCCTGAAGTAATTTGTCTTCCTCTTTTTTTTTTTTAATTTTTATTTTTATTGTGCTCATCATCATATGATTTGAGTTCCCTATGGCAATTCCAGATAATCAGGACTTACTCAGAGATAGGAAGGTCCTCTTTCTTGATACGTCACTTGGACTTTGCTTGACACAATATTAAGGAAATTTCATACTTCTTTTTTTTTGCTCTGATTCCTTTCACACCGTTCAGTCCTCATAGGAAGTAGGTATTGCAGGCACTGTAAGGAAGGTTTCCCATGTTCCTTCTGGAAGACACTGATGTGATGCCTCCTCAGAAGTCCTTGAGGAGAAAATACTATGGCTCTCTGACTATTGTAGACAAAGCTTTAACTCTGTAGACTTAATTTGTTCCCTTGGCAATTTCATGGTTACCCCTGAATGTTGTAGAGGCTGGGACCTCTGCCATGAGCTCCTCTGTTAGTCTTAGCCCATCAATATGAGGTTCTTAAAAATCAGCACAAGGGCTTTGAGTGTAACGCAGCATGACTAATGTACCTGCATTATGAGCGTTTGCTCAAAAAAACATGGAGTCAAATTTTCCCAGTTGCTTTGGAGAGACTCCTTTGACGGAGAAGAATTTGTCTCTTTGGATCCTTTGGGCTTCCAAGAAATTGCTGACACATGGTGTGTTCCTGCATTTGGGTTGGCCAAAAGGAACACAAAAAAGGACCTCTTTGCTTCCCTCAGTAAGAGGCAGGAGACAGAAGGGTAGCATTTCCCTGAGTGACTGGGCTTGGTAGCAGTGTGTCACTGAGGTCAAAATCAGCTTGGGAGCCCTTCTCACCACAGCCTGTGCCCTGCGCTGCTTGGTAGGGGCAGGTCCAACCGTGGGCTGGCTCTAGCCTCAGTGGCTCCCATGAGAAGTACAGGAATGTACTGGCTGGTTTTTGTTCAGTCTGTCATTGGATGTCACCTGGTAAAGCACATGTTAATATGTCATTCTGGTCCTGAACTTTGAGCAGAGGAGCTCAGGGAAGGTCCAGCCAGAGGCATTGTCTCATTGGTGTCACAAAGATGCCGTAATTGGTATGCCTGGCTTTCCGGTCAAATCCATGGCTTAGTCTGTTTTCTCCCATGCAGTTTTCCAAATATGCAGTATAGCAGAGTCAGCATTACAGTGGGGAACTTTTAACTTCTGCATTTACTGAGTTTTGTGCCTATGGCTATGTGAAACATTGCATTAAATACACAGTAGTTTCTAGCACCTAATAAGGAAGGCTTTTCTTACTGTTATTGTTATAGCTAGGGTTGTTATAGTACTGGGGACAGGAAGGCTTGGTCTGACCAAGAGAATGGGGGGTTCTTATACCTATATAATGGGGAAAAAATAAACATATACTTTGTGCCCAGGTCTGGATATAAATGTTGTGCCTCAGGCTCCTCTCAGCTTTAAGACTGGTTAAGTCTTTGTCTAGTTATGTTGCTGGAGTTCTTTTGAAGCCGATGTCAGGTTTTGTCAGTGTGCAGATCTAGTCAATATTTGAACTTTATACCCCCTTTGTGGGAGTCTATGAGCACTAAACTGTGGGTATGTAGGCTTATATGGAAGTGCAAATGCTTCTCTGATTTTTATCCAAGCTAATCAGACCTTTTGGCACAATTCAGCGAAGCTGCGGCCCTGTACTGGGGCGGGGGGAGGTTCCCAGGATTTTATGCTTTACCGAATGCTTTCAATTAGAATGAAACAGCTTCTTTTAATTTTTTAAGGAAAAGAAAAAGAAAGAGAGAGAAACCCTAGCTTTCTTTCTACAATGTTCTCTGACTTTAGGGCTAGTTATTGTCACATGTCAATGACCGTGTCATGGCACAGCCATAGCATATCCTCATGGCCACTTTGCAAGGTCTGTTTTTTGTTTGCCCTGTTTTCCTCCCATTGCTATACCATTCTCTGCATGTGCAGAGAGCCTCTGCTGATTTTAATTTAATTGTCTCCTCTGTGGTGACTTGTGGAAGTTGTCAGTGTGTATTCATTGGGCATCTTGTCCTGCTTTCCTCTTCTAGTCCCCTACGTGCTGAAGAGCTGTGCGGAGTTCATTGAGACTCATGGCATTGTGGATGGGATCTACCGCCTCTCAGGAGTGACATCCAACATACAAAAGTTGAGGTAAGGGCAACGTATCTGAGTGGCAGAGGCAGTGTCATTGCTCAGTACCTTTTCGGTATTAATCCCTCAGGCACAGACTGTGGCCAGTAGTGGTCTGCACTGATGCAGAAGATAAACTGTCTTTGAAGTTGGTAACAGAGAAATACAACATTTCAGGGATAAGCCTGTGACAAAGAAAAAAATCTATCTGCTTCTACATCTATTAATGGGAAAGGCATGAAGGGGCTCAGCACAAATGCTGAATTGTTCTGTCTCACTTTGAGACAAAGCAATCTCTTTATATCAGGTTGGAGTACATTCATAAGACTATGTTAGGGATACTGGAGACAAGTTGAAACCTCTGGGCCTGGACATGACAGACAGTCTGGGCCAGCCTGCAGAGACATCTCTGCTTTCCAGCTTGTTTTTTCTCTAGCTGTAAAGGAGTATTGAGGGTGGAGTACTGGCCTGTTACAGCTCTTATTCATCCATATTGTTATGTTTCCATATTTCAGACAAGAGTTTGTTTCTGACCAATGCCCGGATCTAACAAGGGAAGTGTACCTCCAGGACATCCACTGCGTGGGGTCACTCTGCAAGCTGTACTTCAGGGAGCTGCCCAACCCTCTCCTCACTTATGAGCTCTACAAGAAATTCACGGTGAGACCCTTTGCTGTTCTTGTTCCTCTGCAGCAGTGAGGACGTGCTGCAGATTCCTCCATGACAGCTGCTTGGGATTCACTCCAATGTTCTGGCTTCTGGTGCATCTATCCATGTAAACACTTCTCAGTGCTCTTCCCTTCTCATCTTGTGTTGGCTCTCTTTCCCCATCCTTGTTTCTTTTCACCATTTCATGTTTATTTCTCTCAGTTTTTCTGCTGTTTCCTCCCCTTCATCATGCTCATTTTTCACTGCATTGCTTCCCTGCTGCCTCTCTCCCTGCGGTGCACCTCCTCCCAGAATTACAAATGCTCTTTCTTTTCCTCATTACTGTCCATCACTGGGAGTCTTCTGGGTTACCTGGGGCTTGTGATCATAATCATAAGGGTGTGGTTTCCTCATTCCTGTTGCTCCAACTGTCCCTGACACCTGCACGAACTGATTGCTCAGCCCATGTGTAAAGCATTAACCTTTCTGCATCTGTAGCATTTCTCACTCAGTTTGTAGGAGTACAAATAATGATGCAGGTTATGCCAGCAATAGCATATCAGGTCTGTCATGATCACATCACAAATACAAATGGCAGAGGAAAGTGGCAACTGGCCGAGCAGAAATCTCTAACTTTGTTTAAAGAGATTACAATTCAAGAACTAGTTACTTGATTCTGCAAAACAGTCACAGATTATACATGGACGCAGTTGGAGCCTAGGAGCAGACTGCAGGGGAGCAGAAAAATAAGACCACGAAGCCTGAATTTTTAAGAGAGTTGGCTAATTTTGATGACAGATAATATTTTATTAAAAGGTGGCACAGCAAGCTATGCTTGCTGTTAAAGTTGCTTGCTTCTTACCACTCTGAATAGACTCTCAATTTTTTATAACACCAACAAATTTAAATCCCATTGCTGAGGCTGAAATCTTACGTGCCAAAGGTACGCATTTTCAGCTAAAAGAATTCACCATCTTCTGTGGATAACTGGGAAGGGGGTGTGGGGGATGGGAATGATTGTATTCTCAGTGTTAGAAACATCCGTCCTTTGTTAAGAATTTCTGTCATCCTACTCATTCCCATTTGCTGAGAGGAGGAAGGGACAGTCATCACCAAAAACATCAGATGCTGCAGAGAAGATGTTCTGCAAAATCTGCATTGCCTCTGTCCTGAATCAGGCACTTCCAAGTGACACTGCATGGCACAGGAAGCGCTGAGAGAGATCCACTGAGTGCACACTAGAAGACACTCTCCAAAGAGAGTTGCCTGTTGCCTGCTATGGGAAGAGGCAGGTATATCTGTGGAAGGGGGAGCTTGCTGTGGGGCAAAGCCACATGGGACCATCCAAGTGACAGTGTTCTATAAGAAGTCAGGTAGCTGTAAGGACACAACCATACCGGGGAACAAGGGGAGGGAAGTGGCTCGCTGTGCTGCCTGACTGATGTGCAATAGTGTTAGGGGTCTTGCTGTTTCAATGCCAGACTTTAAGTAAGATTGGTCTGTGTTTCAAGGTGATATATAGTCAAATTTTCAGGAAAAATTCTGAGCAGATTTGAAAAATTGGCCCATATCCTCAGGATATAAGGATTCTGAGGATACAGGATAGGATCTCTGGAGACAGTCAGAATGAATAGGATCTTGAAAATACAGGGTATTATTCAACCATTCACTATAACTGATAAATCTCATCCTTGTTGAAGCTATTTGGCTGGTGTCTTTCTGGCTATCACTACTGATTTATGAAAGAAAATGCTCTAAAGGAAACATGAAGATTTAGATGGAAACTTCTTTTAGGAAAGAATGTTTGCTGAAAAGTGCAGTTTTGGAATGATGACTTGCAGATTTTCAGTAGATACTTTTGGTAAATATTCAAAAACAAGAGGAAAAATATTTCTCTAACTGTCTAAGTGTTTCTTTTACAAATACTTTCTGAAGGAAACGTTTCAAAATTCCATCCACACATCTAACTTACATAAAATATCTTTCAGAAAAGGGTTAAACAGACTAAAATTTATAATGTAATTTCTTCAATTTATGGTTGAGTATGATGCTTTCGGTCAACCTCGAACAATTGCTCTCTAAAATCTTATGCCAGGTCCCCAAAATGTTATCACTTTGGTTTGACCTAAAAGGGGTTTTTTTTTAATCTCTGACTTTTCAGTTTGTCTGCTTAGACACAAAATCCATTATTCATGTAATCTACGGAGTGGGGATTTATAATTGGTAACCCAGCTGACAGGAAGCACAGTGAGATACCAGGAGGAAAGAAAGAAAAAAGACCAATTCCCCAGGGACCAAGCAGTAGGAGCATGTGTATGCGTGGGGTGTCTGAACAGGCAACCGTGGCAGCTGTACCTCAGCAGATGAGTGCCGGTAGGAATAAAGAACACATGCTAATCCCAGTCTGACTCAGTCAGAGCTGTTTCTGAGTTGGGATAGGCTGCACTTTGAGTCATCAGAGTGATTCAGAGATTTCTGTCTAAGGAAAGTCAAATTCTTAATGACTCGGGAGGGGAAGGGCTATTTGATCATCACTATGTCAAGTTCACAGATGTAACATCCCAGCCATGACATCACTAGCTATTAACTTTTGCTAAATGATTGCCATCTTGTATTGTAGTGATGGATGGTTGTTTCCCTGGATAGATAGGTTGCCTTGTTCTAGCCTGGGCGTAGAGGGATCAAATACTCCCTCAGTGCAAATCAGCTCTAGGAGGCCAAGCCTACCTTCTCTTCGGACTCTATTCCACTTGTTAACCAGGGCTTATGAATTGTCTGCTCCCAGAATCAACGGTGGAGTAAAAAAAATTCCTAAATTACACAAATTCATACCATGATCAAGCCAGTATGCAATAGAGTTCTTCCTTGAATTCTATATTCTGCTGTTGTGATCTGCAGTTTTGGATGGGGCCTCAGATTTCAAAGGCAGAACTTGTATGGGTCAGAATTGTTGCTGAGAGGCCTCAACAGGTTGTGACCTTGGAGAAGCTGGTATTCACTTGCTGTTGAATCATTAAGTTTTTGAGGCCTGGAAGTTAAATATAAGACTGAAAATCAGCAGTGGGGAAGAAACTATAATGTACAATCTACTTGTAATCTAATGCTTTAGGTGCACCAGTTAAAGCTTTTCTCTCCATCTCCATCTTTGGACAAGGAAATTCAACTGGAAACCTTGCAGCAGGATCACAAGAGCTCTTATACTTAGGATTTCTGGGCTGATGGTAATAGGGTTTTTTTTAGTTATTATTTTTTTAATTAGAAAAAAGAGCTGTAGTTCTGCATAAAAAGCACTAGAAGGAGTTAACCTACCTTTAATTTGGGCAAAACAAGTACATATGCATCTCATATACGCCAAAACAGTGAGCTCACTTGTTTGCCTTTGCCATCATTTCTCTGTCCTTGAAACTTGCAATATTTGATTTGCTGGTTGTTATACATGAGAAGTGATCTGCTGGGAAAAGGACAGTGACAAAAACAGAGGTGGTAGCATCATCAGTGTGGATGTAGTAGTGACTGTTACAAAAAGATGTGACTGGCAATTTCAGGTTCATAATGTTTAAGCAACGGGTGGTTTAGGAAGGGTTGTTTCCTTCCTTTCCTTTCCTGGCAGTGCTGACGTCTGTCTGTAGGCACAGCTTCTGCTGGCAGTGTGGTTTGCAGCATCTTTCTTTGAACTTGCTCCAAAATCCAGTGGCAGTAGGGTGGGCAGGAGGTTCCCAGACAGTCATGCATTGTTTGAACTTGCTGGCGGTTTGTCCTCTCCCAGCACAAATATTGAAAGAGAATAGCTGAAGAGATAAATACCAATGCAGTGAACTCCTAGGAATGCAGATAATAGCTTATCGTGGCTCTCTAAGCTCTTGGTCTGCTCAAGAGATTTGCTCAAGACCAAGGTGTATAACCTTAGTTCTGTCTAACCCTGAATATAATGATTTATTAATCTACCTGGACAGTGATTTTGCTACGGCTTCTCCCATTATAAAAGATGCAAACTTAAATGAACAATCCCTACAGCTATCTTCATGTGACAGTCAAAATATTGCTTATTTTGAAGAATATGGAACATGTATATCCAAGGTGTTCTCTTAACACAGAGCTTGAAAAACCTGTTTTATTTTTAACACAGTTTGGGGGGGAATGTGTGGGATGTTTTCACTGTTTTTTACTTTTCCCATTATTTTTTTCTACTCTCTTTTCCTCACTTTCTATTTCACCCACCACTGCCCAAGTTTAGAAAGGGGAAGAGAACCACAAAAAACTCCACAAACAAACAAACAANCCCTAACTCATAATTGAAAGTCTAAGTCTGAATGTCTGGGGATGATGTACCGGGATGGGAAGTAACAGCACAGGAAATCTCTGCTGTCCTGGGAACACAAAGCAACCTCTTCTACCAATAGCTCTGTAAGGTAACAAGAGAACATTCCCTCTGAGACAAACTGTCTCGTGTGACCCTTCTTATCCCTTTTCCTTTTCCCGAGTCCATTGCCAGGGTGTACTATTTCCTTGTATCTCTGCAGGAAGCAGTATCGCGCTTCCCCGAGGACGAGCAGTTGGCACGAATTCAAAATGTCATCCAGGAGCTCCCACCATCCCATTACAGGTAAGAACATGTCCGCTGAGGTGCTGAGGATCACTGTGGTGACCCTCACCATCAGGGAATACTGCCTGAAACAGCACTGGTACTCATTTCCAGAAATCAATTCCTAAAAGCTGACTCACCATTTCCAAGTCTGACAACAATTTATCTGGCATTTAATTATCATTGAACAAACCATTGTCAGAGAAAGAACAAGACCTCCCTGCTGCAGTCTATCATCCTCCTTCCCCAGCTCTGGCTGCTCGGGCACCCTTGGCCAGTGTCCTGGGTGTGGTAAGGAGATGATCTGTTGGAGGTACTTGAGCGAGAGCGAAGAGCTCAGCCTTTTCAGCATCCCACTCCTTCTTTCACCCATCTCCCTTCTTCCTTGCTCCCATCTTGCTAAGGTCAGTTAGGTTCATACCCTGTCCTTGGCCACCCCAGAGCACAGTCGTCCAGGTGTTCACTGTCATCCCATGCAAATGCCAGTGCTGTGTCTCCTGCGCCCTGTGGGGTCTGTCGTGCCATTGCAGACACTGCCTTCCTTGAGAAGGGGACAGTGCTGGGTCTAAGCCTTGCTGTCCCAGTGGGCAGGCACCAGTAGGTTGACACATTTTTCTTTCTTCACATGAAACGCAGAACGCTGGAATACCTGATCAAGCACCTGACTCACTTGGCCTCCTTCAGCAACATGACCAACATGCACACCAGAAACCTGGCCTTGGTGTGGGCTCCAAATCTTCTCAGGTACAGTAGAAAGTCCTTTTATCCAGAGCACGATGCTGAGCTCCCAGGTGAATTCCAACACCTGAGCCTGAAGACCCATCACCTGAGGGAAATGCAAAGACAGGGAAAAGCTGAACCACTAAAGGGAAGAGCAGGGCAGAGCGAGCAGCTCTTCCAGGTTGAATAATATAAAGTTTTATTGCCAACATCCAAGGAAGCTTGTGGTTTTGTGTGTTTCTTATTAAAAAAAAGTTGTTATTTGCAAGTTGAGCATAGATTTAAAAATGAGGAGTTAGCTCATCACTGGGGAACGTTAGTGACATTTTTCATGGTGCCAGTGCTTCTGCAGTGGGGCGGTGAGAGATGGCAAGGTTTGGAAGGAAGAGAGAGAGGGCAAAAATACTGCACACTGTGCCCTGATCTGCTTGCACAAAAGTGAGATGAGCTTGATGAGCTGGAAATGGTGGCCAGTGTCAGATCGCAGATGACCAGCTAGTTTCTCATGTTTGCTATGCCTTGCACTCTGCTGGGAAGATGCCTGGATAAGACCTGGATAAGATGCAGGCCCTGGCTTGGCTGATATATTGTAAAACTAAGGAGAACAAGAAAACTTACCATCTGGGGAAAAAAATGAAACATTTTGTATGTTGTTGCAATTGCCTTCCCCGTCCATCCATTACCACTGTATTTAGAGGAATGAACTATGCAGGGGGAGTTCAGGACTGCAGATGGGCAGGAAAGGTCTGATGGCAGAGCTGGTGGGGGAAGCCCTGGGCTGGCAGAGGACATTGGCTAGAGAGGTACAGGCCTGAAAAACATTCTCTAAAGGGTTTTCTCACCCTTCTAAATCACAAAACTGGAAGAGCAGGTTTTGAAATAGAATCAAATGCTGACTCTATTGAATATAATAAAGTGGGCTTTTACTACCAAAACATTTTAATTCTAGCATCTGTCCTTGTCAAAAAAAAAAAAAAAAATAAAGCCTGTTTCCCTTGCAATCTTTCGTAAGTACAAGTCCCAGGGAGGAAGAGAAAGGAGCAAGCAATGCAACTGCAGTCTTCTTACAGGGTTATCCTCTTGGCAGTGCCCCAAGCTATTATCTAACACACCAGTCATTAACTTTACAAAGGATCCATTGCCCAGAGATAATTTCTTCAGCAACACTTTGGCATGTCAAGATAAGGAATGTTTCTTTGCTGAGAGCAAGAGTGAGAATGTGGGAGTACAGAGGGGCAGAGAAGAGACTACTGGGGCACAAGGCAAAGTGTTGAAAAAATTGAGCTGGGAAAGACCTGAGCAGGGTTCTAAGGGATTTCACTCACAGGTGATTGAAGCATTGAGTAGGGATCTAGAAGCAGCATTTGAAGTCTCCTGTGTTGTCTTTCAGGCCTAACTTAGAAATAGCTAAAAGAGGAGAAAGGAGAGAGAAGGATGGACTTTGTCACAGTTTTATTTCTGCTGAAGAATGTAAAAGCCAAGTAGGAAAAATAACAGAGTCAGGAAATGAAATAACAGATGTAGCAAAATAAACAGGGAAAATACTTTTTAAAAGAGTGGAAAGGCAAAGAGAGGATGAGGGCCTGTGAGGGAAGGAGAGCAAGAAGTGCAGCAAGAATGGGGAAATCATCCCTGTTCTAAAGCTTGCAGGAAGAAATCTGGTCTTTCCTTCCCAGGGGCTGTGTGTGGCAATTCTCACTATTGGTACACCTCTTTCCTCATGCAGGTCAAAGGAGATTGAGGCAGTTGGCTGCAATGGGGATGCAGCTTTCCTGGAGGTGCGAGTGCAGCAATTGGTGATCGAGTTCATCCTGAATCATGTGGATCAGATCTTCAGCAACAACAGAAAAGCCAGCACTGCAGAGAACATTGGTAACAACCTCCCTGAGCCATTCCACATGTCACTTGCCATGTACCCCAGCTCTCCCTTCAGCGAATAGTTCAAGCATATCAATTCTTGCCAGCATCACAGACTCCCCCAAAGACACCTTGAGCCCAATACCTCATTACTGTTGATCTCTTCATCCCTATCTTCAGCATTTTCTTTTTGAATACTAGCTTTCTTCAGTGTTTTCTCAGGTTGCCCTATGTCTCATCTTCTGCCTGATCTCATCTGGCTTAACGTTTTCCACAAAAAGAAGGCCACCTCATTGATTCTCAATCCTGGTCTAAGCTCTAAGTCCATCAGCCAGAGTTTCAACTCTTCCCTCATACCAGTAATACCTGCCCTGCAGCCACTATATCCACCCAAGTCAGAGGTCACACTCCCACAACGAAATTTAGTCTTTTGTTCCAAAAGCTTGCATCTTATTCCTGAGGACATTTTATGAAAGAGATTTCTTTTTTTTTTCTGGGACATCAACAGTTTTCAGACATGCTGATTTTGTAGTTTAGTGATGTTTTTGTTGGCAAAAGGCTGAGAAGTGAGAAGGCTTGGAACCACATTGACCTCAAATAATTTCAGGAATATGCACCTTTCTATTTTACACACTGGAAAGACTTGTAATACCTTCAGAACTCGGGGAGGATCCACCTTTATGCTTTCCAGCCCTGTGTCAGCTTGTCCTGCCCATCTTTACCTTAACACATGCCAGTCTGTCCCTGGATCCCTCTATTCCAATGTGGTGCCCTGCTCAACTTGTAACACCCCTGCCTGTGGTGGAGGTGTCATTCCTATGCCCTTATTTATGCCCTGTCAGAAGGCACGGCATGAGTGACTGCTCCAGTATGCCTTAAACATTGTAGTGAAACAATGGCTAGGAAATTCCAAGACTTCTGGTTGTACTGCAGGTCACAGACCCAAAACTGGCCCAACTTTGAAAAGTGCTTAACACTGCTAGCCCTTTAACTGCCATATGGAGTCAAGAGAGGAAGATGCTGATGATCTGAGTTGATTTTGTAGTGGGGAAGTGCCCCTTCATCCAGTCCTCTACATAAGCAGGAACTTGCTAAGTACTGAGCAGATTCCAAAGCCTCCGCTTCCTTCACGCACCACGAGGTGGTCTGTTCGGGACAGGACTGTTGTTGGGTTGGCACATGGGAAGTTGGTTCTGCTACCGCCCCTGTAAACAGACACTTTCAGTTTCCCAGGCTGTCGGTCCCACTGCTTTCTATGGCTCTGAAATGGGTTAGAAAGTTAAAGTAATGCTGGTTTTTAGAACAATCCCCCTTCCTGGAACAAAACAGGGAGAAATATGTGGAAGTGAGAGAAAGAACTAGGCACTGGATTTGGATCAGGGACTGAACTGCTCCAGTATCAGGGGTGGATGGGAGTGGATGGAGGAGGGAGGAGAAGAAGGACTCTGTGAATCCTGGTGGTTTTCAATGACACCTCTTTCACACAGAAGTGCCTTTGGCTGGCAAGCATGGTTCCTGCTGGGAATGCACTCAGAGGGATAAGGCTGCTGGGGAGCTGAAAGACTTATCTGACAAAAAGCCTTTCTCCTTGCACGTGCCACTCTTTTCCCTCCTCCACAGGGGATGTTCCAGTCAAATAAAGACATGAAACTCTTGCTCTCGTCTTTCCTCACCCCAGACTGGAATGTGTTTTCTTGCTTTTCAGAGAGTGCATCAGTTGTGAAAAGTCTGACCCTCCCCTCAGCCTCCCTGCCAATGAAACTGGTGAGCCTGGAAGAAGCACAAGCACGGAGTCTGTCTGCATCCCACCCTGCTCGGAAGGAGAGGAGAGAGAACAGCTTGCCTGAAATTGTGCCTGTAACTGGGTCCCTCTTCCACACAGTTGTTGACCTCCCTGACAGCAAGTGAGTGCCAAGACGAGTGTGAAGTGCAAATGAAAAAGTGTAGGCTCCCTAGTGTAATTGGGAATGATCCTTTTGTCAGCATGATACCCCCACACCTGCACTCATGAGTCTACAGCCACCATCCAGAGAAAATTCTGTGCCCTTCTCAAAAGAGGCACAGCTGCTCCTGAGAAATATTGCAGGTGCTGGGTTCATAGATCCACTAGTTCTCATCCCTCCATCAGGGCAGAACCTCACAGGCATCACAGGAGGAACTGATTGTCTTTGCATCCTTGTGCCACCTCAGAACTTGGCTAAACAGGGGATGAATGTGGAGCCGGTTGGGCCACAGCTCACCTACAAATTCCACCCGCTGGTGGCTGGTCCACGACATGCCTTGTGCTGCTGACCTGCTCAGCTTCATCATTCTCCAGGTTTCCTCTACAATTCAAGCCAAGCAGTAAGGCTAATTTTCACTCTCAGCATGGAGAGATATTTATGTAGTTGCGCCTATGCCAACTCTGTCTATGCCAGGAGAAGAATCTGATTTCAGCTGAGGTTGCTGCAGTTGCTGGCACAGCTGCCCAGCATAAGTATTTATCTATTGGTCTATCTAACTGTTAATATATGGCCACTCTGCTGCCTGGTTCTGATAGATTATAACCTCTGCAGCAGGAGGCTCATTAATCTACTGACCCATAAAGTGCCAGAGCAAAGATATTTATTGTCACTTGATATATTAAAGGCAAAAGGAGCCATCTAACAGAATACTGGTGAGAGGATAACCAGCTTAAGACAAAAGGATGTATTGCCCCTCTAGAGTGCCTTTTCCTTTCTCATTTGAAGAGAACAGTCCTATCCCCAAGATATTAATCCTCTTTGTAGGACTGATTTGTACTCTTCTGAGTAGTGATCTGAAAGAAAAGCAGAACTGTGGGAGTAGAAAGCCCATTGCAGAGAGCAAGACAGGGAGATAAGAGAGTTCCTGCTCTGGAAGAGGGGAGATTGAAGGAGGAATCAGAATGGGTTTGTGAAGGAAACAAAAGAAAACTTCATGCAGAAATATGCATAGAAAAAAAAAAGTCTTCAGGATGGGCAGCTTCTTTCTGCATAAAGCTGGGGTTTCCAAAGAGGCACAGGGAACTGGTGTACCACTTCCTCTGACAGTTATGAGAAATTGATTTAATTCCTTTAAGCCTCCTCCTTTTTGGTTAGAACGTTATATTTGCATATGAATATATACCACCTATGATTAAAATAATGTTGGCCTGAAAAGCATTAATATGTAGTTTGTATTAAGGGATCCTTTTATTTTCATCGTAAGACAGAGTCTTTAAAGGATAGCTTTGTGCACTGAACAGTTGTACCAGTTCCATCAATTCCCTGGAATTTATCATGCATTGTATCATTAAAACCTGTTAAAAAGGCAATTTTTTGGGGGTGTGTTGCAGGATAGTCTGAGTCTTGTAAACTTCTCCTTTCTGGACACAAGCATGGTTGATTGCTCAGTCAATCCCAGTTGCTATAACACGGTGCTGAGCCAACTATCTGAAGGTTTAGGTGTCTTTCCATCCATGAAATTGTTAAATCAGCAATACAGATAAATCACTTGCAGGGTAATTGCTAGCTATATAACCAACAAGAGTTGGTTGTATAGCTATGCCTTGCATGCTTTAGAATTAAACGAGGTGTGGGAAGAAAAGAGGGACAGTGCTGATGGGAGACTGCTCAGAGGTCTTTGTGGGATATTAAAAAGATAAAAGCCTCTAGGGTTTAGTAACCTCTTAAGCCTTTTTTCCTTCCAGGAGAAAATTATCCACCAAGTCCAAGAAATGGAAGTCGATATTTAACTTGGGCCGCTCTGGCTCAGAATCAAAGTCTAAACTAAGTCGAAATGGGAGTGTCTTTGTAAGGGCACAGAAGCTTTCTGGTAAGAATACACTTTTCAGTGAAGCGTTTCTCTCTGAGGCTTTTCTCCTATGATGTTGATAGCATGGGATAATCTGTATCCACATGGCACTAATACCGTTAGACTTGAGGTAGTCTAGTGGGCTCATGCTTCTTGTCTGCTTTCATGCACTTCTCATTTTCAAGTGATGGCAAGAAGCAGCCTTTCAGGAGGATATGCCAGACAGCTACAGTAAATATTTCTTTTTGCTACCTAAACAGGCTCCTGTTGTTCAGCTGTCAAGTTTGGGAACTAGGAAATGCTATGTAGGTTTGGATAAGTCCATTCCAGCACAGGCAGCCTCTGTCTCCTAATGTTCCTTACATGGCACTGGACAAATGGCTGTCCTTTTAGGCTGTCCTTCCAGGCTGTCCTTCCACTAAAGGGCAGTAAGAACCAACTGTGTTCAGTGCCTCTGTGAAAAACGAGGCACCAGGAGTTCCTATGGCTCCCGGCTCTCAGGACTTTGAGGGAAGCCATTGCTTTTGCAGAATTTCCAAAGGAGTTGTCTTTTCTTCTGGCTGTAATCCAAAGTCCTAGCCTCTTCTGAGCTGCAATCTCTTAAACACTCTGCTTCCTAGAAAATCACATGGCAATGCCAATTTCCAGTGTTCAGAAACGATGAGTCAAGTTCTAAAAATCAGGAACTTGACTTAAAAGTAATCACATTTTTTAAAAAAACCTTACCCCTTTTTCTGAGTTCATAAAGAAATGTCTTAGGTTTATATGTTCTAGATTTTTAAGTACCTCCAAGTCAAGGAATTTACTTTTTAAAAGAAGATGAAAATGGAATTTTTACTTATATAATCTCATGACTGCAGGGGCTGGTGTTTAGAGGATCACTACCAAGCATTGTAAGTAAAATAGTTAATTAAAGTAAAATAGTTAATGTTGGCAACATAACCTACCACCATATATAAGACAGACTGTGTTTGGATCAGAAATGTGTGTGATGACAAATGCTGGATCCAGCTCTTTTTGGGCCCCTGCCTTCCCCCATGTTTTGCATGTACAGATGGTCTCGCATAGGGTGCCCATAGCAGACCTCAAAATAGCTCTTGATCCTATTTTGATCTCGGGATCACCTTGTCACTTTGATAAGGAATACTCTGTCTCAAAATAGTGCTAACCCAAGGATGCCCAGGAATGACTGCAGTCCAGTGACCGTGGAGGCTGAGTTGTGTTCCAAGAACAGTGCTGAGTGACAGGGGGCCGTGCATTTTCACCAGCAGGACACACAAATGGCAGACCGTGTGCAGAGTTTTAAGGACTGAAGTAGTGCCTTTCTGAAGCAGTACTTTTGGGCTGCCATGTTATATTTTTGTGTGCTCTCTGCTTACTGCCTGATGTGAGGAAAGAGAGGAACTTGCTGTCGAAACTAAGTACGTGCTTTAACACAGCTTGTGTCCATGCATGCAAGTCTGCAAGTCACATAAAATGTGAGCACCACAGCTTGAATTCTGTTTCTCCTGAAAAGCAGAGCCAGTGCTCAAGACATCATGCCATATGAACGTAAAAAGTAGCCAGGACTGCATTTATAAGCAAAAAGTAGCTGGAGTTCCTCCTGTGCTCATGTGGAAGTTAGAGCCAGAAGCTTTAATTATATAAACAAAAGAAGTCCAAGAAGCCTGCTCACTTTCTGTTTTACCTGCTTTGTGCAACTCTGTAAACAGCAAACTTTGCTCCCAGACATTTTCCAGATCTCCATGGACCCTTTTTGGGCTGTCAGAGACAAACTTGTCTTCCTTGCCAGCTACATTTCCCTGTCTCCCTATTTCAGTGCAGTAACAGCTACAAGCTTTCAAGACCTGTCAGGAACAGACCTGTAGAATGTCTAGTAACAAATGGCAGCTTGTTTCTGGACAAGCAAGTCCAGCGAGGATGACCAGGAAAATAGGTTGCTTACTGCCCTCATAGATTTCCCAGAGTGTTTCCTGGAGGCAGGATGTGCTCACATCGGCAAAAGAGCCAGGGTGTGCAACATAAAAATAACCCAACATTTGCCATCAGGAATGAGAGGTGAGAAGGCATTTCTGTCAGTTCAGTTAAAAAGCGCCCTACAACCAATTGCCTGACTCGATCAGGGAGGGCAGTGGCGCATAACAGCATTCGGGATGCTTAACTGCTTCACAGTGGAGATGGTGCTGACTGGCTGGGTTAAGTATAGCTCTCCACATGTCCAGCAGGTGCAGAGCTGTTGTTAGCACTAGCAGATCCCCAGCTGTGTGGACAAGTGTTGTGGGTAATAAGCCACGTGGTGCAGATACATGGGGGGAATGCTTGGAAATGGAAAAGAACTTTGATATCTCCCTGGCACACCTGTCTATGTGTATGCAGCGTTTGAACTTTATAGGCTGAAGCCTGAAAAGCCACAGGATCTGACACCTGCTTCTAAAACTCTTTTTCCACAGAAAAAGCAACTATTCGGCCCGCAAAGAGCATGGACTCATTGTGTTCCCTCCCAGTGGAAGGTGAGACATCAATAGCCTACACTGTAATGGTGAAGGGTTGCACCTCTGCATTCTCAGCAGCATTGATTATAAAATCATAGAATTGTTTGGGTTGAAAGGGACCTTAAAGATCTAGTTCCAATCCCCCTGCTACGGGCAGGGACACCTACCACTAGGTCAGGTTTCTCAGTGCTCCGTTCGACCTGGCCTTAAACACTGTCAGGGATGGGGCATCCACAAGTTCTCTGAACAACCTGTTCCAGTGCCTCACTGCCCACAACGGATGCAGCAGTCTGAACCTTTGTCTGTCTCACCATGTTGTGTGTTTTTGTATGCCTATGCCATAGCTGCTGATGTGTGGCCCCACCTATGTGCATGCATGCGTTTTTGACCCTTTTCTGTGTCATTTACCTCAGCGTATGCACCTAAGAGTTACCACAAAGCCTGGTATGTGCACAGCCCTAGACTTGGCTGCATCTGATTAAGAAGGGTGTTTAATAAAAGTCTTTGGTGATTTTCACTGGAGGGCATTCTCTCCAACCCTGCCTGCCCACTTTGAAGGAGGCCCCATGGCTAGAGCCTGGAAGGTCTTCAGTACCTCCTGTCACTATATATCTGGGGAAATGTGAGTGTTCAACAGGGCAGACTCTTCCCTGTAGGGTTTGCAGAGGGCTCCTTACAGAGGAAGTTTCTTTGCTAGTGCTTTGTTTCCCACTGACTTCCTCCTATGTTTCCATCTCTAGGGGAGGACGAAAAAAGCAGGTTCAAACGGTCAGTGACTACTGGAGGGTTTTTTGTTCCAACGAAGATACGGACAGGAGGAACAGGCAGCTCTTACGACCTCAGCAAGGAGAATGAGTGGGAGCGGGAAGGATCTGCCATGGGGGCCAAAGGAAGCTCAGAGCTGTGTGGGGAGAAAGGTCCTTCCCGGACACCGCAGGTGAAGTCACCCCCTGAGCAGCTGAAGGTTTTCCGGGTAGCAGAGGATGCCGAAAATGAGCAGACTTCAACCAAAGGAGTGCTCATGTTCTACACCTCTGAAACAGCCACCAAGTCAGGCTTCCCAAGCAGCCTCTTTCCCTTGGAGGCCTCTCCTCGTCACCAGAGGAAAGCCCTGAACATTTCAGAGCCATTCGCTGTCTCTGTCCCCCTGCGGGTATCTGCAGTCATCAGCACCAACAGCATGCCCTGCCGCCTGCCTGCCAAGGAGAAGCTTTCCCTTTCCAGCCTAGAGGAGCTCTCTTCCCTGATGGGGGAGAGCACAAGCCCCTCTGCTCTGGAAGCGGGGACCCACACAAGGACAGAGCAGGCAACGGAGCGGAAGGAGAAACAGCTGGGGCCCACTCTGCCAGCAGCAGCATCCAGAGGTAATTGTGTTAAGGAGGGGTTGTGTGGATCCTTAGTCAGCTGCTGGAGATGCCCCACAGCTTGGTGGCATGGAGGTTTCCCCAACTTGCTCCTGTGGCAGGAAAGAGACCAGGCTGTAGCAGGGTGGGTGTTGACTCTGAAAACCTCATGTTGGTGTTTGTTGCAGCAACAAGACTGAGGAGGTACTTGGCCTCCCAAAAGCATCCTGCTGTGCCTGGAGGGAGCTCTTTATCTCTCTTAGTTGGTATTGGCTTTTAGCAGGATTGCTTTGTCTCAGGGCACAAGTTTTCAGTCACAAATAGCTACATCATTCATTCGTGTTTCTGATCCAGGTTTTCACCCTGAGGAGATGGTGGCAGCCAGGAAACCCGAGTCCTTGGAAACTCCACAGCCAGCAGCAGAAAATCAGAAGACGTGTGGGCAAAGCAGCTGCACAAGCAGCACCAGCAGCCCCCAGCAGTCTTCAGAGCAGAGTCCCACCTTGGAACAAACACCAGCCTCGGAGTTTCATAAGGGGCCACTCCCAGCAGACAAAGCAGAGCAAAAACAGCTAAAGATGAAGGCTGATTCCTCAGGAGGAAGCTGTGATCAACAGGAGATTGAGGCAGCTAAGACAGAAGAAGGATCGCACTTAAGAGATGTGGTAAGGAAGAAGGCATGAGAATGAAGGTGTGGGACCATGTCATGGTAGTGACTGGGAGGTTGTTTAAAGTTTAGTTGTGTGTGTATAGTTATGAAAACTCAGTCTTATAACCTAGGCAAAGCAGGGTCAAGAACTGACCATGAACTGATTTCAGTTCTGTCCACATCACCTTGTGGTGATTAACCTTTACGTAAATGCTTACTGTCCCCTTTTGGTCTTTTCTTGTAACTATACCACTTCAGTTCCTACAATCTGTCTGCTCTGAGACTCTCCAGATGTGATACTGTCCAGATGTCTGAGCATTTTGACCCATGGTCCCTGAATTTCCCTTCTATTTTTGCTGTCTCATTTGTCCTGGACAGCCTGAACAGTCCTTTTTTCTTCCATTTGCTACACACAATTATTATTTTTTTAAATTCTTACTATTTTTGCCTCCTCTGCATCTCTAGCAGAGGCTTTTCACCAACTTTCTTACAGTGATACTCATCTCTGGACAGCTATTTAAAGATCTGTTGGCATAGCTCCTTGAAAAGATTATTCATCCGAGTTTGTGTGCAGTTTGGGAATGCATTTTCTCTGGCAAGGCCAAGCAAGCCTGAATGGGAAGAGCTGAGAAAGAGACTGAAACATTCCAGCTACTCATTCAGCTCACTATTTCAGTATATCTATCCAGGCCTCATTTTGGCTGCACCTTGGACCTTTTCCTCCATAAACCCACTTGTTTATAGATACATTTCCTTTCTTGAACTGCTAGCAGAATGCCCGCCTGAAGTTCTGTACCCATGAATGTGCTCATCTAGGAGCCTGCTTATTCTAAGAGGGCTTTGGGGGGAAAATTGAGGGGTATTTACTGGTAAGTTGTGAGCTCCCAGGTCATGGCATTTCTTTTGTTTTTCAGGCTGAAGAGGACACAGCAAATGCCCTTCTAGAACCTCTGTGGCCAGAGATACAGCAGGAACTGAAAATTATTGAACCTGAAGAGGAGATCTTGCTCTTGCCAGCAGCTGTCCCCAAGACAAGCCTAATTTCTGAATCTTCTTCTTTGGTAAAAATGGATAGTCTTTCCTCTAGTCCGGGGCAGAGTCCAACACTAGCTGAACAGACATCTGCAAGCAGAGCATCACAGGTAGCTCAGGTGCCCTTATTTGGTGCCAGCACCATGGAGCAACAAGACGGTCTCCACAACAGCCAGTCTGATGCAGTTGCACAGCAGAGCTGTGCTTCAGCCCCACCCAAACCCAGTAGTCTTCCAACTGGCACAGCCACTCCAAAGAACCACCACCCAATGGTGGACAGCAGGAGTGAATGTGTTGCTCCTACCCTGGACCAGAAGATTCATAGTCAATCAGAATTTAATGAGTTTGCCCCAAGTGATGGATTTTCTTGTTCCAAAGGAGCCGGTCCAGAGTCAGGGAGAGAAAAAGATAGCACTTGCCAGCTGCAGAAGGAAAAGGATGGTCTTTCCAGAGTCCAGACCCAGAGGGAGAAGCATGAGATAATGACTACTGATGAAAGGGACACATTCTCCTCTAAGGCACTGAGTGGAGCTGGAACCCAGGAGGTGAAGGAGGGCAATGCTGTTAGCAGAACACCGGATGCTGGTGACCAGGATGATGAGGACACCTGGACAGATAACGTGCAGAGCTTAGAACTTGTGGAGCCATGGGAGGATCACCAGTGGGTTACAAGCCCTCTCCATTCTCCCACTTCTAAGGACATTCATGAGAAGATGATACAGGAGTTTTGTCCACAGACCCAGAGAGCAGAGACAGGCTTTTGTCTTAGACCACGATTCAGTCGCAGCCTCTCCCTGGACAGTAAAGACACAGTGATGAGTCTGTGGACTATCCCATTCTCTTTCTTAGATGCCGCTGATCATCAGCAACCACACAGTGACATTCTGCCAGTGACTTGTGAGCTGTCCAAAACACAAACCATCTCCCCCTCTCGTTTGGGCAAAGCTATGCAAGATGAGAATGGCCCAAGTCCTCCAGAAGAACCTCCAAAACCCGAGGAGCTGAAATATGCTCTCAGTAGGGAGGAAGCACCAGCTGAGAAAGTAGGACCCTCCAGAATACCTCTTTCAGAGCCAGAGGAAAAGAAAGTGGATGTGAGCAAAGAAAATCCTTGGAGCTCAAAGCTAGAGGTGTCTTTGCCATACTGTAATAGCCCAGACTGTTCTTCACAGACAAAGAACACAAAGGAGGAGTTACCCATCTCTCAGGACACTGTCCTGGAAGGAGAGACTGTCACCAAAGCATTATGCTCTGCCCCTGAGTCACAGCTGAGTAATAAAGGTGAAGAAACACCTCGCAAAGTAAAGACTAGGCCTTCGTCCCTCAACTTGGATTCGTTCCTCCCAGCCCCAGATTTCTTCACATTTGAGAGCCTGTCCATGCCATCTGCCCCCGGGAACCTCCTGTGTGGGCAGAAAGAAGTAAAAAGCAGTGATTCTGTCCCATCCCTGCCGACACACTGCCCTGCTGCCAGTAAAGGTGTTCCTTGGGGGTCTTGTTTCAATGCCCCCGTGGATCTAGACTTGGATTACCTGGCAGTGGCCCATGCCACCACTGGCCGTCGTAACTCTGCCCCCGTCAGTGTGTCAGCCGTCAGGACCTCCTTCATGATTAAGATGTGTCAGGCTAGAGCGGTGCCTGTGATACCACCCAAGATTCAGTACACCCAGATCCCCCAGCCCCTGCAGGCTCAGAATGCTGCTCCATCCACTGAGAAGAAGGAAGCAGAAGCCAAACAGAGCATAAGGCAAACTCCACGGGTGGCATGGAGTCACCTGGATGCCCCCAAGAGCCCACTGGCAGAGAAGAAAGCCAAAGCAGAGAAAGAAAACAGTGACCCAGCTCAGAAGGACTCAGCATGTCCTTGGCACGGCAGCCTTGGCTCTCCACTGGAGCCATCTCAGTCCAGTCATCAGCCAGCTCTAGATGTCCCTGTTCTACGCCGAAAGCGCACCTCTGGAGGGGAGACAGCTGGAGATAATCCACAGTCTTCAAAGAAGATAGAGAGGCCATCAGGGTTCTCCAAGCCTTCCTATAGATCTAGGCCTGGCAGGCCCCAGAGTCTGATTCTCTTCAGTCCCCCTTTCCCTATTATGGACCACCCCACCACTTCAGCAGACTCCAGAGTGTTATTATCACCCATAAGGAGCCCCACTCAGACCACCTCTTTGAGCCCCATTTGTGGTGAACTGTCTGAGACTTCGCGGATGACGTCTGAGGGGGTCACCCTGCGGAACAAAATGACCATCCCCAAGAATGGCCAGAGACTGGAGACCTCTACCAGCTGCTTCTACCAGCCCCAGAGGCGTTCTGTGATTCTGGATGGACGAAGTATTAGGCAGATTGAATAGCAGCTGCTTCTCCTTTTCCTTTTCTGTGATGGTTGGGATGGGAGTGTCCAAGACCAATTCTGTTGCCATTTTGCTGTTATTATAACTATTTTGTGCAAGATGGACCTGAATTCTTTATGGTTTCCTGCAAAGCTTTTTGCTATGGAAAGTCATAGTCTCTAGTCTCTTTGTCTTGCTTTTTCTNAGTCCCAGGGAACTTGCGTTTTCTCATGCGTATTGTCTAACAAGCCCTGTGAAAGTCTCATCCTCCCTATGGAAAAAAGGAAAAATAAATCTCTGGATAATTAGAATATTGGGCTTGGAGGAAACCCTGTTACAAAACAGTGCAGCCCAGGGTGCAGGGGCACAGCATTTGCTGAGGAGGTCGATCCAGATGTTTGGAAACTCCTTCCATTGTTTCCCAGACAGCACTGAAGGACTGTTTGATTTAGACAGTGTAAATAAACAGTGCAGGAGGCTGGGGATAGCTGAAGAGGGAGGTGAAGCTGGCATGAGCAAGTCACACAGGGTGCGAGACACCCAAGGGTGGTCCAGAGACAAATATACAGCCTGAACACACTGCCCCCAGCTCTATCTTTGCATCAAAGATGTGTTCTTTCCAGCACATGCAAAGACTGGAATGAAAGCAGCTGGACAGGAAATGCCTAGTTGTTCTTTTAATCTTCCAAGTGTGCTCAGCCACACCTTCCTTGGGCAGACAAGATCCGTGTGGCTGAGGAATGAGCGTGCAGCTGGCTGCCCAGCGGTAGAGGCTTCTTAGGCTGGTATCAATGAAAGCCAAGCCAAGGCCATAACAAAGGCCAATATGAACTATTTTCATCTTTGTTTAAAGCCAGGTGACACCTCTGCAGCTATCTCCAGCTGAGCTCCACACTGCCAACAGCAGAGAAAAGCAAGATGATCTTCTGATCTTCATGTCCTTGGGCTATTGCCCTCTTGCACCCTGACTGACCTATCTTTGACCCTTGGTCTTTCATTGCCACTGTGTGGCACGTCCCCAGATGCTTCTTCTTCCTTTAAAATTCCTCTCCCTGTGATTTTACACTGTTTCTTTGAGAGCATGGCTCATTGTCACCTTCCTGGACCTCAGTGCCTTCAGCTTGATTAAAAATGTGGTAAAGATGATGATTTGTGGGACTGCAGAACAGGTCATGAACAAATCCTGAGAGGGAGATTTGAAGTGAATTAAACTCTCTCCTGAAGGGAACATTCATGTTACAGGAAAATACATGTTCAGATATGCAACAGCTGCTGTGGGAATAGAATTAAAGCTTCCTTTATAAAGCCTCTGACTATATTCACCACAGGCTCATCTTTTGCCTGGCATGTGACCGTGGGTAATTGCGGAGTCAGGTACAGCCTGTGCTGTCTCTGCAATTTAAGTGTCACTAGTGACTAGGGAGGAGATAGGAACACAGATGTTGCTGCCAGCACTGAGGCTGTCCCTGTAATGGTGCTGGCAAGGGCCATCACTCCTGGAGATGCCTGAGTCTGCAAGCCCTTTGGATGGGTATGACGGGTTACAGTTCAAGCAGTAACTGAGCATCTGTTAGCAAGTGCTATAGACAATGAGTGTCAGCCAGAATTTCCCAAAGGATGTATGTTTAGGGCTTTTTTTCTGAAATCCTGGAAATTTCAAACAGTTAGTAAACTCAACACATGAGGTCTAGTAAACTCAACACATGAAGTCCTGGTCTGACTGTATCACATGGTTGGAGGGCCCTGAGCCTGCATGGTGCTTTCTCTGCACTCTTCGATTGCTAAAGGGGAGAGGGGCCAGAGTATTCTTGAGGAGTTCTGGGTGCACAGTATCTTCAGCAGAAGTTTCTCCTGCCATATCCAAAGACAGTCTGCAAAAACAAGAGGGCGTTTCCCTGTCACCAGTTGCAGTCTTTGAACAGAGCAGAAAACTAAATCCATGCTGTCAGTTTTCTTGAGGGAGAACATTAAACCAGATGAGAGCCTGGAGTTCCTGTTTGGGTGCATTTTCTCTCATGGATGTCAGCCTATGCTTTACCTGGGCAAGTTGTGTACAGCAGGTCCAGAATATGCAGCATCATGACAATTTTATTATTCTGCTCCCAGACCGTAAGATACCTGTGCAGTCTCCTATTAAAAGTAGGGGGTTGCCAGTCCCTCATAGTTAGCACAGCTCTACGCTGCATTAACATGGCATCCAAATGCCTTTTTTGCTGCCTCATAAGAAAACATTTAATCACCATGGCTGGGTTAATGGCAAATGACATGGGAAGGTAGGATACGAGGTATTATGGCAAGATTTTAGGGGGAGTAAAAGTTGTGGAAATGATACCCAGGGTTTTTTTACATCAACAAAATAGTTTACTTTGGACAAGAATTTATTCTCTCAGTTCCTAGAAGTTTTGACTGCCAAGATACCTGGAAGTAAGCTAGAGAAGCTCACTAAATAATGTATCAAAAGAAAAAGGAAATGTGATGAAACCTTGGCATATTAAAACCACTTCTTTTCCCCTCTCCTTATTCTCATATACGCTGATCTATGAACAAGAAATGAGGTCTGGCAATATGTATATAATACACTGTCTCAGCTCTTAACAGCATTCCAGTAAGTAATAGTGCTTTTGGCATACGTGGTGAAACTCCTGCAAGAGAATATTATTAGAAACCGTTACTTAATATTAAAGGTCAACCTCAACTAAAATTTGTATCCAGACTATAATTTTAAGGATGTTTCAGAAGTTGAACTCAGATCCGGGTCCTGGATTTTAATTAAGCAGAGATGCTGTAATGATATCTCTATTTTGTAGCTTGATCCTGTTTCTTATCTACAATTTCATCTCCAGCCTTCAACTGATGTATCAAGAGCACTTAACTAAAGCCCCAGGCCCTGCAGAGCTGAAAGTATGTGCTTAGTTGCAAGGTGTACCGTTGCACAGGCGTCATCATTCCTAACTCCAGACAGCCTTCTGCAGAGTCTGTAATGCTTGATGATGGATCCATGCTGATACCAGCAGTTGCAGTCAGCTTGAAGGACCAGAGCTTGATAGACAGACAGTCAGAAGACAGATGCCGTCTTCCACTGGGTGATGCTGCCTGTGTGGCAGGGTCCTCCTGAGATCCAACTTCGTTGATGTCAGTTTCAGGGTCAGACCCGATCTCTCTAAGAAAGGATTTGTGGGGTTTGAGTTTCTTTGTTTGTTTGGGGTTCTTTCATCGTTTATCTGCCAATCATTATGTAGAGGGATAGATCAGATTTATGGGAGATGAGTTTGGCCCAGAATTTGAAGTTTTGTGTTCAGCAGAGTTACATTGGTTGTTCTTGGTATTATTGAAAAGACTAAACAGGTTGGCTCATCAACTGCAGCTCCACAAGGACCATTTAGAGGAACCTGCAGTACATTTCAATTCTCCTGAGATGGTGAACAGTGTAAAGGCCATTGCCAAGTTTGCAGATGGTCCCAGTATCACATATGATGTATCATCAGCATGTGTTGCTTGTGGACTTTTACCAATGGAAGACAAATGAGTAAACTTCACTTATTCTCCCCATGTAGTCAGGGGGTTTGTGCAGCTTCTGTTAAATGCAGCTCAGAGTGAAATGGCTGAGCTGGCAAAGAATTCCCTGATGGAAAGGAGGGACACCGTTAATGTTAGCTCATGTGGGAGCTGCCTTATTGGCAGAAGAATAAACAGAAATGAGGACTGTGTTTAACCTTATAAAGCCCAGTGTCCTCTGGGCTGTCCATCTTGTGTTATCACTGCAGAAAGACTGAAGCACTTACATTATTCACCTTTAGAGCTTCAGAGGAACTTAGGTCTGTATTAGAGATCATCCATAAAGCCTACAATATTTTCCCTCATCCAGAGTCCAAATGGTGAAATCAAAATATTGTTTCTTTCTTTATGGATTCCGAAATGCCTGTTGTGATGAACCTTTTTTAAAATTTATATATATATATATGATCATTCTATATAAATATATTTAAAAGGAAATGTAATTAAAATGAAGGAATTGCCTTAATAGTATTTACACATCTATGAAACTTGGGTTGATGCATGGAACTGTTTTCTGCTGCAACTTTTGCAGCATTGAGGGAGTGAGATCAAATGTGGGCTTTTTGCCCATGGAGTAGCTGATTAGTTCTGGCTAATCTGTGGTGGGCAGAAGGCATGAATATGCCTTCCAGAGCAGGATATTGTCTGGGGAGAGGAGGGATGAGATTAGGGAAGACCAGAGTGCAGGGATTGATTTAGCTTTCCACCACAAGCTTCTTCCCAGTCCCTGAAAATGCAAACAAACTTCTGAAACATATATTACCTTTCAAGCATGCCCAGGTTTTGCAGTTGCCTATTTTGCTTCTCTCCATCTCAAGAAAAAAAAGAATTAAAGTCTCTAGGGGTGGGGGAGAAGCTATAGCTGACCCCTATTTGGTTTAGCCTTTGCTCGCTCCTAATTGATGTAAAGACTCGGTGATAATTAGTTCCGCTTCAAGCAAGGAGCAGAAAGCTTGCCATTGAGTTCAACTGGAGATGAGGTAGGACTTTAACAGCCCCAGAAAGGAAGAATGGCAGGAGGCAAGAGCTTTCTGAGGGCTCTGTACAGCAGTCCAGACCTTAGATCTTGTGCTTGCAGGCATTGGTCCCCTTTGAAATATTATTTTCTGCCAGGTCAAAGGAAGGTCTGGAAGTCATACACTGTGAAAAGGACTGTCCCCATTCCACTGGCCCTTGTTTGTGTTTATTTTTCCTGCTAGCTCTGATGAATTGCATTTTTGTTAAGTTTTTTTCCTCTGTGCGGACTTGCCTGCTTCTGTGCCTGATTGCTAAAAAAAAAAAAAAGAAAAGCAAAGCCACAAAAAAAAGATGTTTTGCCAGGTCTCAGCCATGAGATTAAACTAGAGTTTTCATAAAAAACAGACCTGTGCCCTAGTGATGTTTTGGAATATTTTCTTTTTCGTAGATTTGGTTTATGAATGCAGTGCGAATGTTTTTGTCTCCCTCTGACATGGAGTCTGAGCTCTTCTTTTGCTGTGTGAGTGGCCAGGGCACTGATCTATGTTTGTGTGGGTTTTGATGGTGGGGATTGAAGGTTAGGGCCCAATCACAGTTTTCTGATTGGTGATTATGAGGACTGCAGCTGCTTTGCAGCTCTGAAAATGGAGTGAGGGCTTGGAGACTTTTGTAGAATTACCGTTACCTGAAATGCTTAAACATTTTCAAGGGTAAAATTATCTTTTTTCTTACTTTTTTTTAGTTCTACCGTGCTGAAGTTTCTGTGATGTACAACCGTGTCCTCCCATTTAGCACGTCTCTTGTAGAATTCTGCCTTGCCTGTGATAATGTAGAGCAATGCTGAATAGAGTACGGAAAAACTCTGGGATCCCAGTGCATGTACAGCAGAAGCCAAGCTGGAACAGAAGTTACTGTGGAGTCCCTGATGCATCATGTATGCATTTCTGTTGCTTTGTAAAGGACAAGGAAGAACTCCACCAAATTATGAATTTATTTCCCTGGTTCTCATTAATCCAGTCTGTGAGCTGCAGCATGGAAGTGAAAATTATTAGAATGTCCCCCTTCTCTTCCCCTGGGAACAAAGAAAAAAAAAAAAAAAAGAAGGAAGAGGGGTGTTCTTGTGGCTGCAGCCTCAGTGGATATATCTGCAGTGCAGCTTGCTCACTGTTCTCCCTAAAAAACAGATCCATCATTAGGGTAAATGAAATACTTTTTTTTTTTTTCCTACTCAGCAGCTGAACACAGGACTTGTCTCCCTTTCCTACCTTCCTTCATGACTTCAGTTTCCCTTTAGGAAAATGCCTGGGTTGTGCTTCCTGCTTACCATGGCAACTGGCACAAAGTGAGAGAGAAACCCATGTTTGTTGAACTCTGGAATTGTTGTTAGAGCAAATTACTGGTGCTGTATGAGAAAAGAGTATTTTGCTATTTTTTGTGACACAGAGTCTAGCAATGACTTGGCCATAAGGCAAGAGGAGAATCTCAAACTGCCCAGCAGTATTCCTATGGTTTGAAAATTAAGTAAAAGGCACATTGCAGACCTGCTTAAGCTCCAATCAGCACGGCACCCTAAATCGGGGTGCTTAAACACATGGAAGTGTTTGAACACAATTTCACCCAGTTTCTTTTGCCTGACTGACCCAGGACAATTGTCTGTATAGGTTGTGTTGGAAGCCACAGCTCCAACATCTTGGATACTTTCAGCTAAGCCAAAATGAGGATTAAGCAAGTTCCCAAACTGGCTTTTAACCAGGAAGAAATCTAACCCAGTGCCAAAGAGCATTTGGTATCAGTGTCTCACACATCCTCATTGCACCCCAGAGTCCAGCAGCTATGGGCTGTACATACAGCAGCTGGACATACAGCTGCTGTTCCACTGGTTGGGGCTATAGGTCAGCTGGCAGCAAAGGGAAGGAAATATAGCCTGGTGAAGGAGACTGACACAAGGCATCAACAACAGCAAAAAGAACAGGATTATAAAGGCCAAGACAGAGAAAGGCAGTGAGATTTCTGAGTTAATTTCCCATCTGAACAGGGTAAACTTTTCAAAGAACATGCCTCACCACAAGGGTAAAGGATGAACAGGTTCAGCGTTAAGGATTAGAAATTAATGGGACCTGCAAAGCTCAGACCTGCCCAAGTCCTGACACCTTTAAAAGTTAGATACAGTTCGAGTGTTAAAACTTGAATGTTTGCTTCACTGCATAAGTAAATAGGGTAGGTATTTTCGTATGTCTTATTAGCAAACTGCAGCATGAGATGAACATTTTGCAAACCTACAAAACTCATAGTAATCATGTCCTCCATCTTAAATTGGACCTGTTTTCCCACAGCACATCTGCTGCAGGGACTACTTATACCTGTCATTTAAACCCCTTATCTGAAAAGACCAGGAAATATTTGAATTCAGTGAGAGAAAATTATTTCAAAGAAAACTTTGTAGCTGCTTAAGAGAGAACCACAAGGCATGCAAGCATGAGAAGAACCAGAGCTGAAGAAAGGAGAATAACATACATGAGGATTATTAAACAGATAAAGTTTCTAGGTAAGTAAAACTCAAAAAGGAAAAAAAACCCAACATGTAGCCATAAAATAGAGTTGAACCAGTCTAGAGAATATCAGGTAACATTTTCTTTCCCTCTTCCTTCATAAGAATCAGGAAGTGCAAATCAGAAAAAAATAGGTGCTCAGAAACTGCTTTACTTGTTGGGGTTCTTTGGGGTTTTTTTTTGCATTGTGAAATAATTTACTTTGTGTCAGACAGTGGAGGCAGAAGAGAGGTGTAAAACGGCTAGGCTGCTTATTTGCAGGGATTTTTTTTTTAAGTGACTTGGCTTTACTGTCTCCAGACTTTGTGCCAGCGCAATACTATGCTAAGGTGAGCAGTGCCTTGGGAAAAATAGAGAAGTCCTGCATTCGCTTACAGTTAGCAACAGCCAGAGCAGCTCAGCTCTCTTGCAGGGTTCATCTCAACCAGTGGATGTGCAAGAACTACTGATGACATTGCCTATGATGGAATTTCACCTCACATGCAAGTTAAGGCATTCAGAAACACCCTCACCTTTTATTCCTGTTGAGGATAAACCCTCAGCAGTCAGCCTCAACTCCTCTGCAGCAGGGTCTCCTAAAGATAGGTGCCTGAGATTACAGGGAAAGTTCTTGCAGGAGGTTCCCAGCATACCACACGTTGCAGGGTCTTTCCCCAGTTGTCAAGGAGGGCAGGGCTGCCAAGGGTTGGGAGTAGGAGGTTTCATTTATGAGCTAGTTTTAGGTCATCCTTGGTCCCAATAAACATTTGCTGGCACAAGTCTCTGTTGTAAGGAATGTGTAAAACTAAGATGCCAGGGCAGTGAGCAGGATGGGAGATAAACCATCAGAGTCAGGGGATACTGAACACCACCAGCAGCCTGGTTCCTGGTTTCCACAATGAGGTGGGTAGCTGGATGTAAGCATGGCACATAATGATCACTGTGCATTGTATGTGAACCAGCAAGGTTAAGAAAAACAGGGCCTGAGGGAGTCTGTGCAAAAGATATCTCATGCAGAAGAAGAAGTGAAGGGAAAGGAGGAAAGGGTAGGAAAGCTTGTTGGCAAAATGAGGTCAAGGCACAAAATACACAAAGGTAGCTCCCACATTGCCCTATTGCCCTGTTGCCTGAAGGAACAGAGACCTGCAGTACTGCCAGCTACAAGCATTTGACAGTGTGAAAAACATCAGGTTATTTTATTGTGTGGATGGGAGAGGAACGGCTGAGGATGTGGGATTCTTGTTGGCTTGGTGGCCATGCTACTCTATCAAGTATGAACAGAGGATGCTTCTCAGTGAGACTCTGTTTTCTCAGAGTTGGGAATATTACAATAAATTAATAGCCTAAAAACACACTGGGCAACTCTATGGGACAATTGAAATGTATTTTTATTGCCAAGAGAGAACTGTGAATATTCACTCCTATGGAGAATAAATACACAAAGCAAATCTCCAAACCAACCATATGACTTCCACCTGGAGAATTTTTTTCTTAATCCTATTTTTGCAGAATGTCTTAGTTCAGTAGCTTTCATGCGCACATGCACATTGCCTGCTCTGAAGACCACATACATCCTTCAGGATGCAATACAAACTGCTGAGAATGACCAATATTTCTTTACAAGTCTCAGCCAACACAAACCAGTTCACCACCATTCCTGTCATGGACTCCATCCCTTCCTCACCCTTCCCCTGGCATCCCAGGGAACTTGCAGAGACTGGAATCAACCTTCAGAAGCTGAAAATCCAGAAAAAGCTGTGCAGGATTTTTCATGACCCTGCTCAACATCATTCTGACATCAGTCCAGTCTTCCCCTTTCTGCTTAGTTCAGGCAGGTAAAGCTGCCTTTTTCTGGTTGAACTGTGGCATGTTTGTGACTTCTGCATAGATCCACCATTGCCTGGATCATTTGTTCACTGCTTTTTTTCTTTTTTTTTTCAGAACACAAATCGTGAAGTGCAATGGGAGGGAAAGGCTTAGGAAGGAGAAAGCAAATGTGAAGAACTCAAATGTAATTGACCTGAGACGACATTTATATAATAGGTCAATGGTATCATTTGCAACTGGTCGGAGCAGTTAATACTGTAAAAGTATTTTCAGTTTCTTTTCTCCTGCCAAATTTGCAGCATTTTCCTCTACATTTGAATGCAGTGCTTTAATGACCCCACATTTAGATGCAGCAGAATGGAAGAGACCTTTGGGTCTGAAGTCAAAGACCAGAGGAGGAAAATAATATTTAAACTTATCTGCTTCTGCAGTCCTAAAGTTTTCACCAGGCTGTATCTACAGAGACATCCATATGCAGAAGACCTTACTAGTCTCTAGAAAGTCCCATAGCCAGTTGTTTCACTCACTGGCAGAGCTACTCGAGTGTCAGAAACAACTCTGGCAAGAGGCCCTTAGGGCAGGGGTGCAGCTATTGATGATGGCTGCCATGGCTGTGATGTTACTGGAGGGGTTTGGCCAAGCAAGGACAGAGCCTGCGTGCCTCCATTGTTCTTCCTCCTCCTTTTCTCTCCTCTCTGTTGGTTGCAGCTGACAGAGATTTGCAGTTCATGTCAAGGTGCAGAGAACCCAATCTTTGCTATTGCTCCTCTTAGGCAAAGGCCGATTCTCTTTAGATTTCTTTACATTTAGGTATTACTTTTGCTTTCAGCAGCATAGACACAAAAAACCCTGAACCCTACCACCAAACTCACCCCTCCCTCCCTTCAAAAACAAACTCTAACCACTGACATGCAGGGTCTATCCATGACTCAAGTCTCATGAAAAAAGTGAAGGCTAACTTCCTCATGGAATTTCTGAGATTCCAGGGTTTCCAGGACAGTCACCACACCACTGAACCAGAGGAGTGGCTGAAACATTGGGATTTTTGGTTCTAAAGCACACTCTTACAGAAAACTTCTATGTTGCAGAGACTCATTTCTTCCTCAGGCTGTTCGCCCTCATGTCTGCCTCTTTCTCTTCCCCAGCACTCTAGCAAGGGACTACGAAGCTACAGAGTTTCTATAGCACCATGACCATGCTGCTTTGCAGTCTGCTCTTCAGGATGGCATTACAGGATGTTAAACTCTGCCTTTGCCCTGCCCCATATGTCCCGGATACAGACCTTTATTATATCCTCTTCCCAAACACACAATCTGGAACAAAAGAAAAAATTCACTTCCACTTCTTTTTAATTAGTATTTAGGTGAATATACAAAAACAAAGAATCAAGGCAGATGGCAAGTGTCAGGACCTGAACCAGTACAAGGATTCATCTTAAAGTGCTCTATGGGAGCATATTTCTCACAATACATTTAGCTACTGAAGTGTTCACTAGAAAAGACAGCAGATAAGTCTGGGCCAAAGTAAACAGCCTCTATTGAATTGACTGAGAACTGTAAGAGCTGATGCAAGGGCTGGATTTGGTTCAGTTAGCTCCTCGCTTGCATTTTCCGTAAGAGTTACTCATTGCCATTATTTGCCTTTTGTCCTACCTGATCCAGGGATGTGGAAGGGGAATTACACAGGAGATGTAACCATATGTATACAAGTAGCAGAAGCAAGAAGCACAATAAAGTAGGGGCATGGGACTGCCACTTTTGCAAAGGCAAAAGGACCCTTTGTATTCTGCACAAATTCTAGCCTGTGGATGTGTGAATTCTTGTGTGAAGTACAGAACAGCTTTTTGAAGGAGTTGCTTGTTAGGAAGTGAAGCTTTTCCTGGACTGGCACTTGTGAAGGTAGGAGCACATGCAGTAGTTCATCAGTGACAGGAGGTAGGCTTGCATATAGGCAGCATATTGCTGAGGAGTGAACTAGCCTTTTATTGGGCTTGACTTGCAACACTTTTTATCTGTGACATGTCTTATTGCTGACACACTTAAACTCTCAGAGGATCTGCCTTATTCTAAGGCAAGGGATGACAGAGACCAGAAGAGAAGTTGAACAATAAAATATATTAGCGAGGTCTGCAGTCTTCTCCCTTGCAGCATCTGTCTTTATTGGTCACAGGAGGTTACAGTTTTTGCTCACATTGCCCTTGCTGGAGCCTTTAGCATTTTGATTTAAATTCAACCTAATTTTAGAGAGCCATGTTTCTGCAGCAAGTCTATAAGGACAGTTTCTTTTCTGATGTTATCAGAGAACAAATCAGATCACTTCTCATGCTCCAAGGATTTCTTGCACCGTGAAAGAAGGATTGCGCCTCTGCCAGGAGACATTGAGGCTGCAGAACAAGGGGCAAGGAGGGATGAGAAGATTCTTCCCTGCAGTCAGTTCTGTGTGTCAGGTTTTTGGAAGGGCAAAAAAGTATATATGGGAGAGGTAGTGGGAAAACTTCAAATCCTCCATGGCACAAGGAGAACGGAGCAGGAGACAAAATGCAGTTTCACGTGGTGTTTCAGGAGAGCCCCGAGGTCACTGGGCCTTCAGTATTCAATTCCACTCCAGTAGAACATGGTGCCAAGGAGGACGCAGAACTGAAACAACAAGACTGTTAAGTTTCTCTGTCCCCCATTTCCTTCTCTCCACCTCTCCCCCAGTCCCATGTAATCCTATGGTAGGAGGAAGCACCAGAAATTCTTGAAAAGCAAAGTCTGTTCAGGCAGAGGAAGCTTAAAGTTTTTTATCTGCACAGAAACTATACAGTGAAGAAAGAAGATATGTGCAGCCCTTTGACTGTATCACTTATCTTATTGGAGATTATCTGTCATGAAGCTGCTGAACCCTTAATACTTAAAACACTCATACAAAAATCTTCAAACTAAAAAGTAAATTATCTATCATGATTGCTGTTTAGATGATTCAATATCCCTCACAAAGAAGTATCTGCAAGATGTGTTTGCTGAGTTGTATTGCTAAGATAGCAGCAGGCCACATCAGGCTGGAAGGCCACCTAGTTGCTCACCTCTGGAAGCCAGAATGGAGGGGAACTTGTAAACACAGCAACGAGTGCAACAGGCTACAGGCAGATTGGTGATGCATGAATAACGATAATCTATGGACATTTTAAATGCGTCAGTCCTGTCATCCACCTCCACCCAAATGGGTGTGGAATAGCAAGAAAAGAGAAGAGGAAATAAAGGCAAATATTAAGTACTTACAGTCCAGCAGAGGATGGCAAAACCAAACCAGGCAACACCCCAAGCATGTTTGTTCACTGGCCCAGAAATAGCATCATAACAACCCTGTAAGACAGCCAGGGATGACTCAATACCAGCTTTGAGCTTTTACTGCAAGGCAAGAAGCTTATCCATCCCTGAGACAGACTGCAGTGACATGCTCCTCTTCTACTGTAATTTGGGCACCTCACAGGGTCTCAAAAAACCAAGGCAGAGCTACACTGCTTTTTGACAACTCCAACACCTCCTACCTGTTTCTAGCTCCAAATACAAAGTAGACCCACCTCAGACACTTCAAGGACAACTTCCTGTGCCATCCACTTGTGAAATACACTTAGATAACCAAAGACAGTTGATACAGAAATGACCTCCAGAATAAAGAAGCCGCAGGCAAAATTGGAAGCTTAAGTGCCTTCTAGAAATGCATGTTAGTGTGGATGCTGATGCTCATGACCCAGCAACCTATTTGAATAGCACTCACTGGTCCACTGAAAAGGTCTACCTTGAGGAGGACAACTGTTAATTTGCTCACTAGTATTATATGCACTCATATTTGGGCTAAGTTTGATTTAGCTACTGCTCATCTATGTGTTAGAGATGCCGCTTCTTACTGGTGGCAATGGGAGAGTTTTTAATAGTTCTCTATCCATCAGGAAAGTCTTTACCTTAAAAAAAACCAACACCTATCCTGTGTTCAGCAACATGACCAGGACTCTACTTCAGATCCTTCTCCAGAAAACTTATGATCACCCACAGCTTACAGTGGAGGAGAAATGTTATTCACGGTTCCTTTCTGTTCCAGCAAGGCACTGTTGACCAACATGTTAACTGGAAAAAGCAGGGATGATCTTACATTGCTATTATAGTAGCCAGGGACTCCAAGTTTGCAGCCATCAAGGTTCATGGGAAGCCCTTGGGCATCCATGACACAGCATTTTCGTGGCCAAGGGAAGTCGGCGTCGCTGTGTGTGAGGCGGAAGGCAGATGTGTACTCCTGCCAGTCAGAGGGGCCCAGCACCCCGCAGCAGTGGTTCTACAGGGAGAGAAAAGGGAACGGTTTTTATGGGTCCAGGTCACAGCCCTGCACGTCTGGATGCTGCACATGGTCAGTTAGGCATTAACCACAGATTTATGGGAGAGATTTTTGAAGTGCCTGCCTTTGACAGTTTGCCATCTGATAAACAAGCAAAAGGGAGGGTGTGTCAGAACTTTCTTTAAGGTTCAAGGCAGATGCCATCCCCTTTATTACTGAGAGGCCCCAAGAAGGACTTGAAATTCCAGACCTGAAGAACATTTAGTAATTAGTGACTTTTCAGTGTTATTATTACCTGAACCATGATTTTATCCCATGTCTTTGTGACCCCTTCAATCATCCATTTGTCATTGTTATTGGCTGGCTCTGACTTCTGATACCTCTCCAGCATTTGCTTCAGGAAGAGATTTGGAGTGAGCTACAGAAAAAACCCAAACAGAGAAAAATGCAAAAACTTTGTAAAAAAGTGGCCATGTAAAGCAAATATGGCATTATTTTGGGAGGGTTTGTTTGCTTGTTTCAAGTGTCCTGCTGGAGAACAGGAATGATGCTTCTCCCCCGGTTTTACACACAAGAGAACAAAGAGCAGGATTTGAGGAGAGGGAGCAAGAAAGACACAGATCTTAAGCAGGCACTAGCAGATGTCAGACCACAGGAGATGTGCAGAAGCTATGGGTTGCATTTGATAAGTTGCTTGGAACTAAAACACCACAAATCGTTTCCCTCCCCACCAATATCTTCAATAACCCATGTAATCTTTCCCTCCCTAGTAACACTGCCTGGGGCAATGCTGAAGATTTGTCTTCAGTATGTAAGATGGATTAATCAGTCTGTAGCTGAAAGACTAAACACTGTATTGACGATTCAGCCAACCCACACTCTTATTTCCTTAACTGCAAGGTTGCAAACTTTTTAAGATGTTAGAAATAACAAAACCATGTTAGAAACAACAAAGTTATTTCCTTGATTAGAATAATGATGTTGGATACTATCACACAGGCCAGTTACTACACTGGGCAGGACAACTGTGTGCCCTAGGGCTGCATTTCCCAGTGCAGTTAAAAGAATACATGAGGAAAGAAATACTCACGAAGTCTCGGTGCGTTGCTGCCGTAATGCAAGAAGCCATTTCAAATGCAAAAGTGATCAGCATCAGAATGATGTACTGTGGGATACAGAGAGCAGAATTAGTTCTTAGAGCACTTTTTTCAAGATTAAACCTGAAACCCTACTCAAGGCAAAGGTGGCCAGGCTATCATAGTCTCTTCATTCCTCTCCATGCCCTGAACGTTCCGGTAGCCCTTCCCCACACTTGTTTTAATTTGCAATCTGCTTTCTTGAAGGTAAATGACTGAAATTGTTCTCCATCTGAGAGATAAGATTTCATCAGAACGTCATGGCACTTAGACTACCCTGTCTTTATGGAAAATACTTTGCCTGGTATGTCCTAGAATAACATTTGCCATTTTCTTTGTTGCATCTCATTGGCAACCAATGTTTGTGTCATGTCTCCTCCTTCCACTTGACAGCTACGGGCTTTTCAGCACAAACCTGTTCACTCCTAGCAGGAGAACTTGTACTTTGGGGAAAGAGAAGGTGCAACTTAGGGTGTCATTCTGATCCTCCTGATTGTTCATCATCAGATTTCCTTAACACTCCTACACTGTGAGCACAGATCCTTCATGAAAACAGATTCCAAGGGTCTCTCGTAGTCTATTTTGCTCCTTCTTTTCCCTTTTCAGCACAATCCCTTTAACTTTTTCCGTACTCCCTTAGGAATTCTCTTATGTCGATTTCTCCTTCCACATTTCATAATGTTCTTCTCTGATTCAAGACATTTCTTTCCTTCTTACCCCAGCTTCTGTCCCTTGTACCTTCTCATATCTCCTAAATCAGAGCTTTAGG
This sequence comes from Grallaria varia, assembly GCA_013396735.1. Taxonomy (NCBI): domain Eukaryota; kingdom Metazoa; phylum Chordata; class Aves; order Passeriformes; family Formicariidae; genus Grallaria; species Grallaria varia. The sequence continues at coordinate 235,939 of VWZG01008667.1, forward strand.
TCTCAGCCAAGACACCAAAACTCAGAGTTAAGGGAATTCTATTTCCTTAGCTTATTTGTCAGCAAATTCCCTCACACAAGAGTTCAGATCTCTGAGCACCTCTTGCCCAAACCAGACACCCTGCCACTCCACATAAATCCAAGACAGAGTCAATTCCCAAGTTTTCAGCTCTACCTTTTGTTCATGCAATCATCAAGTTTTGCCACTAAACTTTTGCCAGACTAAGTAAGATGCTGTACAAAACTTGTTCGTATCTTAACATTGTCCTCAGCTTATCCAAATCTCTGTCCCCACCCCTGTAATTTCTCTCTGCCTGCTGATGTCTAATGTTCTCAACTGCACCCATATTTGGTATACTGACACTTAGTAATGCCTACTGACACTTAGTAATGCCTTGTACAGAAGTCATTACTTATCGGCTCCTAAACTGAATGGTGTATGACAGCTGAAAAGCAGTAATGGGTGCGGAGGAACAAGGATCTAAACCACAGCCCAGCTATATGTGATTGCACAAGTGCTTCTTCATTGCTTCAGGGTAAGATCAGGGTCAAGCCAGTTGCCTTAAACCTCCACTGTGGCCATTTCCATCAATTCCCTCATCCTGGTTCATGAGCTCCTCATGCATGCATCTTCACAGGAGTCACCTTCTGGGACACCACAGCCATGATCAAGAACTTTCAGCTCCTTATCACTATAAAAGCTGTCTTTGCTCATTGACTGATTACTGAAATATCAGGGAAAGCAAGGTGGCATTTGTTCAGTTTGGAAGAAATACATAGGCAAACTTTGGTACACTTACCACCAGCAGCAAGGTCCTGTCGGACTTAATGATTCCAATGATGCCAAGGATAGATAGAGCAAAGAGTGCAAAGCCGACAAAGATGCCAATCCAGGCAGCAGCATAGATGTCATTGTTTTCTGTGGCTTCCAGCAGAGGGTAGAGACCATGTGGATCAGACACGAAGTAGATACATTCTGCTGTCAGGGCAATGCCACACATCTGAGGAGCACAAGTTCAGATCAAGCTTCCTCAAAGAAACAGCAGAGACAGAAACAGGCATAGACTGCTTTACTTTCATTTGACTTCCTAACAAATGTGAGCTGCTCAACTCCTCCTCTGCCCAACTCTACTATCTCTTATATTTTTGACTTCACAGAAGAACTGCAGGCAAATCTCACTCAGACTAGACCTGAGAGGTTTGGCGTAGGACTTGAAGATGTTGTTATGAAAGAATGAACAGAACCATTCCATCACTATATGGATGGAGGTGGCTGGAAGGATGTTGGTCAGCTCTGGCTGACAGTTCTAGAACTTTGCCCCTAGAACTTACCTTGGACTTGTGGATTAGACCCTGCTCTTCCTTTCCCACCAAACTGATCATCTAGGACAGCTCTCCTTTTCCTCTTCTCTCACACTTTATTGGACTATTTACGTGTGAACTTCACACATGAAGAAGGATTTCATGTCTGAGAACTGCTGTTGTTAAGAAGTGTCATACTTGAAGGAAGCCTCCACCCAAACTTGTTCCACTTCACTTACCCCAATGATCACATTTCCAAAGATTAATAGTCCCTGTAAGATGTGTATGCAGTCATCACTTTTTGCCATCTTTAACTCTTCATGCAACCTAGGAAAAACCAAATACAGTCTTCAATTAGACCACCAGTACAATATGGTTCACACAGAAATAGAAATTATCCATGAATAGAGGGATAGATATAACTTGTGAGCCTGTCTGTACACATCCCACCCCTTGCTACATATTAGTTTCAGAGGAGAAACTTCTCCAGATGTTAGTCGAGTAACTCAAAATCTCTCTTATACTTGAGCTGCAGAAGATCGGGACAACTTTGGGGACAGCTAGTGTCTTCATCTCTGTTCTTGGCAGGGTTTTCATCATCACAGCAGCACCCATGCCAACCATAGCTCATGACGTTGGATTTCCACCCAGACAGAAACACCAGCTACATCGGGATGGACAGGGGAGAAGTTCAGAGCCCTCACCTTGCTCTTTTTCCAAAGGGGTCAGTGTTACTGCAGGGCTTGCTGTACACCCCACTGACTGTTTCATTTTGTCCGATGCTGCCACGAGACTGAACTGGTAAGCACTGTGCTTTAGCTGTGTCCCACACACATCCTTATGGTGCAGGGCTTGGTAGAACTTTGTAAGGGTAGCCCCATATCCCATCCATGCTGGGAACTGGAGCTGAGCCTCCCAAGTCAGGTGTAAGGGATGGAGGGAGTAGCTCAGGCTGCAGCTGGCTCATGGGAGCCAGGCCAAGTAGCATTCCCACCAAATTCCTGAGACTGCTATATCCTGCAGTCTAGGGTCAGGTGCCCCGTGTCAAATTCATTCCCTTCCAGAGAGAGGAGCATAAAGGCACTAGTCAGAGGTGTGAGACCTCTTGGAGAAAGAAGCTCAAATGCCAGTGCCTACCCAGTCCTTCTTTCAAAGGGATGGAGCACATGTGTGCATGGAGAGGGGGAGGGAAAAAACCCAAAGACAGCTGCATTTGCCAGGTGGTTAAGAAAATATAAACCCAGAAAGAAAGGCTGAAATGGGCCCAGCTTGAGCAGACAAAAGGAAAAGCAGCTTGAACGCACTTCTTTTGCCAGAGTACCTGTACTTGTGTGTCTTTTGCTGGCGTCACTGACTTCACAATTCTTCAAAGAAGCTGTGGGAATATATAAGCAGACACAGGTGTCAATAAAGGGGAGTTTCCTGAGAAGCAGAGAATTTTGAGACCTCTCTTACAATGCCATCTATTGCCAACTCAGCCGGTGCCCTATTTGGACTTCCAACACTGACAGATGGAAAACAGATATTTCCTACCACTCTTTCTGCAGTAGTTTGAGGGTTAGGCATAGAGACATCTCCAGTGCTCTCACCATTATACCAGCAGAACACACAAGTATTTTTTATTTTCCTGAGATAACATGTGTAAGGATGACTGTTATTTTTAGGGTAAGAAGCCATTTTTAGACCCAAAGAGGTGCTTGGAGGCCAGACCAATATACGTGAAACTGTATGGCTCTGAATTTGAATATGGAAGGCTCATGAGGTCAACTTGAAGCTCTGTCCCTGCCAAACTTCCTGACCTGTGAGCATGTCACATAAAACTGTTTTGCAGGTCAAATCTGGGTCTGGGCAATGCTTGGCCATGTGTTCTACAATACAACGCTGCCAGTAGCTCTGGTCCTCTACTCATCTGAAGGCTGGAGAGATCACTGCCTGGCTCATGGACCTATGTGCTGCAAACCCCAGAGATTTTAGAAAAGCCTTTAGTTATTGTAATCTAAGAAACACCACAAGCCAGGGAGCAGCCCAAAAAGCAAGGAAATCTTTCCTGTTTGAATGCAGGCATTTGACCTCTGACTACCACATGGAAAAGCAGGTCTGCTTCAGCTGCCATGGAGGTACCATGGTCGAGTGCGAGATGCCTCTTCAGTGTAGCAACAGTGCTCGCACCTTGTATGTGGGTGGTCCCTGAAACCCATGCTCTTGTCTCCGCACAAGCTGGCTTTCTTCTCCTCCTTGTCAGGCAGAATCTGGCTTACTCTTGCCTCTCCTTGGGCAGCTATTACTGCAGTCATGTGAGTTGGAGAAAGCAAACCTCTTCGCCTGGGATGAGCCCATCTCCTAGGTTACTGTAGTTGTGAGGAAAGCTGGACACAGCCACCACCACACAGGTATCAGCTGGAGACCAGCAAGTTTCTAGGCAGGCTAAGGCTCTCCAGTGCCTTAACAAAGTCCAATGGAATTGCGGCATGGCAGGAAGCAGAGAGACCAGGAAGAGGAAAAGGGAAGGAAAAGCCTTTACTGTAGAACTAAAAATAAACACAATAATGATGTTGCCATATTTCTATGAATTCTCCCTCTGCCTCCAAGTGATTGGCACAGAAAGAGTCCATTCCTTGGTTTCCACTTCATTCCACTGTGCCATATGTGACAACCCCTTGTCTGACCCCTTCTCCACTGCAATGATCCAGTATTATCACCGAGGAGAGACCACGAAGGTGCTCCAATGCCATGAAAACAGCTGGGCAGCTGGAGAATCAATCCTTCAACAGGCCCCAGAGGAGAATCTGTGGGAGATCTGGAGCTTTGTACCTACTGCTTGCTCCTCACGCCTCAGAGGTAAGCCGTGTTTAGAAGGAACAAATTGCACAGCACTTGGTGCAGGTACATGAGTAGAGAGGCATGAGGCAAACCTTGGCCAACTTGCCAGAGGCAAGCTGCACAGAGCTGTGACTCACAACCACCCTTGGGTGTGACACTGGTAGGCAGCCCTCCTCCCAGCCCCCAGAGACACAGGTGCATCAGCCTCTGCCTGTGGACACATGCATTTGGAGGTAGAGGAGCTTTCTTTCTGGGCTGGTTAAGATTAGTTTTATGACCCAAATACAGTTTCCTGTGTCTTCAGGTAAAGCCCCGAGGAAATGGGAACTTCAGCTGCTACCATTATCCAAAAGTTCCACATAAAAAGGCAGCCAGGTCCTGGGATTTCAGCCTTGACCTGATGTTTCTCAGGACATACCAGGAACCTTGCAATTTAGCTGTGACCCATCTAGGGTTGAGGTATTCGATTATCCCTGCTACAGACTTCGCTCCATACTCCAAGTAGCTTTGGCAAGATGTACATTGCTCTGAGTGCACAAAAGAAACCTATGTGCCTCCCGAAGCACATGCTTTTTCCTCTTTCTGATGTACTGGTCTCAACCCAGACTGCAACTTCTCCCCGCTCCTCTCTAATCAGAATTCCCAAAAGCTCCTGACACTCACGGGGGTGCAGCTGCCAGAGCCCAGGAGCAGTGGTAGCCCTGCCTCCCTCTCACCTGCTCCTCCACAAGTTGCAGACAGAACTGTTATTTCCATGCCCTTCAGGCTTTCTTGACCTCTCCTCACTTCCTCTCCTCACAGTGGCTATGTGAGAACTGCAGGTCTACTGTGGGATATGAAAAGGAAGCTCCTTTCTGCAGTGGCTGGCTTCTGCCCTTGCATTTTAGGTGATAACCTTGTATAGGCTTTGAAAGGAAGCCCTTCTGCCAGCAGTCCCTGGATTCAAGTGAGATTTGGGCTCTGTTGATCTTTTGGGCTGGTTGATCTTTTTAAGCCTCCATGCTTTATTTCTATAGATTGAGACAGGATTTCAGTGGCTTTAGAGATGAATTCCCCCTTTTTAGCCTAGCTCTACTCCAACTCTAGATAAAAAAGCCAATGGATAAGAATTCATTTGGTATTGCTACATGTAGAAGCTAGTGGCATTTTGATTGTCTTGCATTTTGTGGTCCTTGTCAAGCATTGTGACAAAGGAGTGTCCAAAAGCACCCCAGTGAGTATGATTCTATACCCTGCTCATGAAGGTTTCTCAGCATGGTGGGAGGGGCCTTACAGAGGCCTCACATCACCTCTTGCTACCTCTCTTTGCCTCAGCGTCCCCGTGAAGGGTGTTGCATTCCCATCCCCTGGTGCAGGGAGGCAGAGACAAAGGGCACATTTGTTTTATTACTCATGGGCTCCACACACCTTGGCCGAAGGGCTCTGCACCACTCGAGCGCGACTAAGCAAACCCAGCCATTCAACGGCAGAAACCTGGTCCTTGTCCACACACCCCTCCAGCAGAGAGGCCCAGGCACCACACCTCCTGTCCCTCATGCTCACCCAGCCCCGGGGGAGAGCACGTCTCCACAGGCAGGAGCGAGATGCCTGGGCTAGCCCTGGGGTGCTGATGGAGGGAAGTCATTGAGGTGGAACCACTGCCGGAGGTGCTGCACCAATGCTGGTGACTGTGTCATGGGAAGACTCCATGAGCCACAGACCTGCCCACACACAGACCTGCTGCAGGGTCTGATGCATTAAGCAAGAAACTTACAGTTTTATTTTTTTTTTAAATTGGTTACAGTAGAAAATGTAGCCCCTAAAGGGCTTAAAAAGAAGGTATTTTCCAAGTGCTTGGGTCATCAGAGTTACACAGGTTTTAAGAGGATGCAATTTAATATATTAATTATTACTTGCTTGGACTCTGCCGTAAGAAGACAAATGCTTTACAAACACCAATTCATCATATGTTTACTTATTTTAAAGCAAACACCTCCAGAGCACACAAACTCATGCACTCCTCCTGTCCCTCTGGACTTTTCCCAATGTTCCACCTATCCCGAAATACAGCTACTTTTGACAGAGAACTACTTATGTGCTAGGAGTCAACCACACTCAGAAAAGGAAGAGTCAGACAGTTATTTTGTGCTACTGGGGAAAAAAAATAAAGCAAAAACAAAGCTTGGCATCAAGCAGGGGTCAGAGACTAATTAAGTTTCCATTGGAGAGAGATTGCTATGAAATGAAGCCTCTGTGAACAGTGGAGTGCCTGGTAAATCATCATCAAGGATAATTACCTCGGAAATAGTGCTGGGAGGTGGGTTTTTCCTCTCTCCCTTATTAGTTCAGGACAGCCAAAACAAGTGGGTTTTTTCCCTTTCCTATTTTCACAAGTGATGGGGAAGTACAAGATTCATCTTCCTCTTCAACATTTTCCCTTTTTTTTTTTTTTTTTTACACTCAGATTTACAACAGATTTGATTTTTTTCCATTCCCACCTCCCCAGTCTTTAGGAGAAAAAATATGAAACAAATTAAAAGAGCCATAGAGAAGCCAGAGGTAAGAAAAATTAAATACTTAATAATTTACTGCAGTTGACCTTACCCAGGTACCAGACTCACATATACTAAAAACAGTCCAGGAACTACAAAAAAAATTATTAAACATAAGAGCAGTCTTTTCTCCTAACAGGCACTCATCCCTCACATGCCATAAAAGGCAGATGATAACCAAAGCAAGGCACTCACCCCTCTCTTCTCGTGATGCTTCCCAGCAGAAATCCCAACCCACCTGCAAAGCTGACAAAGCCCCTTTCTCCCACCTCTGCTGGCGTTTAAAGAGCCCAGGTTGCTTGAGGAACGTGCAGTGTGATTGGTAGGGTGCCCATCACATGAGTAAAACTTTTTTTCTAGCCAAACCTGTTCCTCGGTCCTCCTGCAACCAGAGGGTGTCTCCGTGATTCTTAGATCGTATCGGAATGCTGTTGTGCCGAAAACACAAAGCTTTAAAGAATTTCTATTATTATACTCTCGAAAGGGTGGATGAATGAGTCACTCCTATGAGGTACTTGAACTTTAAAGAGGATGGGCAAATTGGAAAGACGTAAATATTGCTGGACTATTGTTTGAATGTGGATATAAGAAGAATGTACTGAATAGAAACAGAGAGTAAATTAATTTAATATTTTAATTTAGCCACGTTGCATGGGAAAAATCCAGTGCTTTGTGTTGGATCCATTTTCATTTTATTTAGCTTGGGAATTTTTTGGAAACAGAAGTGCAAGTGTTGGCTACTCTGCAAGACGCTCTGGATAATGTGAAGAGTGGTGGGATCATCCCATTTCCTTGGGCCCTCTGTATTTTTAACGTAGTCAGTGTTATTAAGACTGAGCAAAGTCACGCACAGACATATCTTAATATATGCATTAATTGGCCTCTGATGAACTGAGAAGGGCTAAGGCTGAAAAACACAGCAGAAAAGGAATGTCACCTCCCTCACTGATTCCAGTACAAATCTGCCAAAAGCCAGGATTCACATTACTGGAGGCTTGAGCATGTCTGGCAAAAGCACAGGTGGTTGTGCCTGGTGTTCTTCATCTGCTGGTGCAAAAAAACAGTCAAATAAGTAATGGGCTTGGGAAGAGTGAGGGGAGTTCCATGTTGTTAGAACCCATCACAGGCCAAAAAACCACATGAAAATACCATGTATATCCCACTGGTAGCCATCCTGGCAAACATTTTGTGTGAAATTACTGGGAACTGCAATAGTTCTAACATTGTACGGATCCCTTGGTACCTGGAGAAAATTGAAGAGTGATCCAGGTCTTGCAAGAGACCCCCATGAGATTTCACCATGAAGAAAGTGCTTTTGGCATGTCAGTGCCATGAGATATCACAGTGATAAGCAAAAGAAGACTCAGTCATTGCAGTCAGCCTGATCTAGTAGACAGCGACAAGGTCATTTGGGTCCTCAGGCATACAGATGCTGTTTTGCCTAGATCTAAATAACTGAGACCTTGCCCATTATTTGTGCTCCCTGTGTGTGAAGTCTATTTTGGTAGAGTTGCCACCCCATATTTTGGCAGTGTTGGCAGGACCAGGCGTTTCTCACCAGCTGGTGTGCTGAGTTCTAGGAAGGCAGGCTCCCATCGTCGCTGTTGGACATTGAGAGCAGCTGGCAGGAGGAAAAGCAGTGCGCTTCCTGAGCATCACAGTCTGGATGAGCTTGGGGCAGCGATTAGACACAAGCCTGTTGTGGTAAGACATCCCATCCCATCTCAGCTGGGAAGAGAAAAGAGAAGTCAGCAAGTGTGGAAATATTATTTTGGGAAAAGCAAATGAAGAAAGAAGAGGGAGGGAAGGGGAAGCTGGCAGTGAAGTTTGTAGTCCTGCCAATCACCAGCACTGACAGTGATTGCTGTGAGAGAGCCCTGGTGTGGTCAAGCTCTTGCAGCTCTGTAGCCCTGTCCAGGACACTGCAAAAGGCTGTTAGAGTGAATCCTTCTTTGGGCTGGAAGAGGGGGTAAGGCTGGGGCAGGTGTTGGTCACTCCTCAGCTGCCATCACCATTTGGCTGCTCACAGCTGTTTAATCTGTTTTATAATCTGGATAAGATTTGCTATGGGGAAGGAGAGAGTTGGATGGGGGTTTTGTTTGCTTCTTCGCACTTCTTTTTGGTGTATGTTAACAAGGGCAGACTGTAAGTTTGCCTGAATGCCTTTGTAGAGAAGGGTCAGAGACCTTGTCTGAGCAAGGGAGCGCAATGGGGCTGAAAAGCCAAGCAGTGGAAAGCTCAGGTGCCCCCATGCAGTGGGGTGCCTGCAGCTCTTTTAGCCTCCCTTGTAGGTCTGTATCTGCACCGGCATACTTCAGATGAACCTGCGCTTCTGTATTACCAGACCCATACATTTGTGCAATCTCTTGCACTTGTGAAAGCTAGACTGATAAGTGCACACATCCTCTCACAGAGCCATATGAACACACACTGCACATGTAGAAATCCATACATGTACGTGCTTTCCTTGTGTATCCAGACATAGGTCCATGTATGTGCACACCTCTGTTATGTGTTAATTAAAGGAAAAGTGCTGGATTGAGATTGAAGACACACAGTTATTTGGGATTTCAGTTGGAGTGACAGTCACATGCTGGGGCCACAACCAGGCCCATTTTCAGATGGAGGTGGAAAATGAAATTTTTCAGGACATCTATCACTTGGCTATTGCAACGCGCTCTGTGGGTGACAGGGCAATGTAAGAACATGCCTGTCATGAAGTATGCTGTGTTTATTCAAAATTGGCATGGAAGGAATGCTGGAGGATGCCCAAAATTGTTGAGATGGGATGATTAGATGTTGTGGGTAATTCCAGTGGGCTGACCCTGTTCCTCCCCTCTAAGAATATTTTTTCATTTCCCTGAGTCCTTTGAATTGCTTTTCTTCATAGCATGCAAATAATGATTTAAGACTGAGAGAATATGAGATGGAGGATAGGGGGAGGGAGGGAGCACACAGTGGGGAAAAGGAGCTTAAGCTCAAAGTAGCAGACTCCCAGGAGTCATTTCTGTGACTGCCCCATGCCAGGACCATGATGGAGCCACACCCATCCACGAGCAGGAGGCTCCTGACTGTGTTTGTGATGTTGCATGGGAACACCAGATCTCACTGTTGAAGGAGAGGATTTAGGAGATCCTGCATCCCTAGCAGTGCACCTTCAGCATCGGCCAAGCCTGTGCACCCATACACAGGTTCAGCTTGACACGCACTGTCTGTTTGTCTGAGGTAGGGAACTTTTTTGATGATCATCCCTCCAGCACAGGGCGGCAGTGCACAGCAGCACTGCTGGGAGTGAAGCCAAGCATCCCCACTGCAGCATGCTGTAAAGGTGTTGCCCGTGAGTGGAGGGGCTGCTGCTTTTCCTGGCAGAGTCCCAACCTCACCGGCCGGGTCAGCAACCTCTTCCTGAGGGTACTGCTCCTGATGGCTGCAGCCCCAGTTCCTGCCACCCAGCTCTGCTCCTGCATTCCCAGGAGGGCTGTGAACAGCTGCTTCCCAGCCCGCAGTTTGACCTTCCTTCCCTGGGCCAGATTTGGGTTTGAGACTCGTGCCTACCACCCAAGCCCTCCACGTGCCATGGCCAGGAGCCAGCTCCTTCCAGGAGGAAAATGGAATTCCTCATGGCTGCCTCCTCTCCCATCTCAGTGTATCCGCATGGGGGGCGAGGATGTGGGCTGTGGGGGACAGATGTCCACTGTGCCCCTCGGGTTTGCAGCTGGCCTGGCCTCCTGCCAGCATTGCCTCCTGCCTCCCCAGTTGAATTGTGTCTTTTGCTACAGCTGCTTCCCTCTTTTGGCAAATTTTTGCCCTTTTTTGCCACTTTTATACCTTTCAGTCTCAAGAGAGAGGAATAACTGTGGGGTGTGGAGAATAAATAAGTGAACACCACCTAGTGAGATCAGGGGAGAGCAACTCTGTCTCTGAAATTGTTTACCAAACAGTGCTGAGTGTGGGGAGACAAAGGGCATACGGTTAGCAACTACCATGGGCTAATTATAGTGTGTTAGGATAAACCCCCAGATCACTGGAATGGCCACCCCAGCTAAACCTGCAAATATGTAGGCTGAAAAGCAGAACCATATGTATAGATTTAGTATATGTGGAATGCGGTAAGTAACTTCTTTCGAAACCCTCATATACCTTGGTGAAGAGTGTTACAGAGAACCCAGATAACAAGCATCTTTGTGACGCTGGCAATCCTGGTGGTTTGCATTTAGCAATGAATATGGCATTGTAGTCTTCATTCCTAAAGAGAGTGCTGTGAGGCACACTCTCAAGGACAGGGGTTTTTTAATATTTTGTGGAAGGAAAGGGATACATCATATTTTTCTGATTTTGTAAGGTAGCTTTATTTATGAGCTTCTAACCATGTCTGCATTTTGGTATCATTAAAATTCACAATTTTGGTTGGTTGCATAAAGCCTGAGATACTGGAATCATGAGATTGCAGGTAAATCTGTACTTTCAGACTTTCAGAAGAGATTGTTTCTCCTGACATGTGAACAAGCAGAAAGAACAACTTGGAGGAAGCTACCCTGTGTGGTAAAGAATTGAGTTCAGGCAGAGAACTGCTTCCCCAGGGACTTTTGGACTAGTGCTTATAGTGATATTTGCAAGCGTGGATAAAGGCAGTAACAAATTAAACCTTGGTACCCCACTGCTAACAATCAGACAGCTGCTTAGACTCCCTTCCTCAGCGGTCTCAACCCAAAAACTTAGAGAAGCAGTGGATGTTTATGAAGGTTAATCTCTATTGGCTACTACTACTGTTAATAAAGAAGACCCTTAGGGTGCTTTCTTGCACACATTGAGAGAGATTTAGGCTCTAAATCTCACCCTTAAGATGCCTCTTTTACTCTGCTGACTACGAAGGAAACTCATTGGAGAGCCTCAACACAGGCCTGAGGCTAATTTCTGCAAATGAAAATGCAGCCCAAAATATCTGCATCTTAGAGCAAATGGTCTCACCTAGGTTTTTCAGCAACCTAGAGGTCACAATTTTGTACATGCAGAGACCAGAAGATAAAATGCACATGGAGGAGCCAGAGGGAGCCCTGAGGTCAAGCCCTGCCCTGACTCCACTCCCACCGGCAGGAGTTTCTTCTGGCAGGAAAAGAGAGCCAAGCCCTGCAAGAGTGACACTCCCAAGACAACATGCTTCATGGCATGAAAGGGCCAGTAAAGGAGATGTGGCTTTCTTCTGAATCCCATCTTCAGATGAGGGCAGGCCAGTTCACTCTGAACAGGCACCTGACCAGAGGGAATAATAGAATGGTTTGGGTTGAAAAGGACCTTAAAGATCATGTAGTTCTGACCCCTCTGCCATGAGCAGGGATACCACTCACTCAGTAGATCAGGTTGCTCAGGACCCCATACAGCCTGGCCTTGAACACTTTCAGGGATGGGGCATCCACAGCTTCTCTCGGCAGCCTGTTCCAGCACCTCATCACCCTCTGAGTAAAGAATTTTCCTCTAATATCTAATATAAATCTGCCCTCTTTCAGTTTAATACCATTGCTCCTTATCGTACCACTATCTGCCTGCATAAAAAGTCTGCGTTCCTCCTTTTTATAAGCCCCCTTTAGGTACTGAAGGCCACAATGAGGTCTTCTCTAACCCCTCTCTTCTCCAGGTTGAACAATCCCAGCTCTTTCAGCCTGTCTTCATATGATAGGTGCTCACAGGATAGAAATCTCATTGTGTCTTGGCAAAGGATTGGCTGGGGTTTGCAAAGAGATTGCTGAGAGGAGAAAAGACTTTCTGCTAGTGTTTTAGATAGCTTTAAAAAGCTGACAATAACCAGGGAAGGTCTGCTAGACAGTGTCTCCATATTGCTGTTGGTTTTGAATTTGAGGGCTTCCTGGCCGCTGAAAGACTGTATATGTCAGTGTCGATATATCCATTAGGATGAGGTCCCAGCTCCTGAATGGCCTTGGCACTGTGATGGTCCTTTGCTATTGGTGGTTCAATTGAGTTTCATCTAACAGACTGGAATCAAGCTGTTCTGTCTGGACCTAGTGACTGCATTGTTCTTGCTTATGGTTAAAAACCACGTCTCCAAAATCCTGTGTGTCAACCATGAGCCACAACATGCTCAAAACAAGAGGTCTTGTTTGGAAACCTTTGCTGCTTGTTTGCAAGGGGCCAAAAAATCTGTTCACATTAATTGAGTCCATCTTATTATTGAAGGGTGTTTTGGGATACCTTATTCCTCCCAAATCCATCCTAATGGAGCTAATGCCTCCCCTGCATTAACTGCTTGTGATGTGGGAGGCTGTAAGGGGCTGGCTGTGGAGCACTGCCACCTACATATGGTTGCCTGTCACTTTCCAGTTTCCAACACACTTGCCGCAAGCGTATGTCTCATTTATCTCAGCATCTCCACCATCCACCATGCCAGAGGGTTGGAGTACCCAAGAGAAAGAGGGAGGACAGTCAGTTTAGGGCTGCATCACAAGAGTCTTGGCAGCAGGAGGAAAGGGGAAGAGTAGAGGGGTGTTGGCTGGTGTGACGCTGCAATGGAAATAAATAGCATGCATGCCTTGGCCGAGTTTATAGTGCTCCTAGGGTGACAGCCTCTGCCTTGGCAAGGGTGTGGTTGATGTCTCACACCAACTCACTGCTTTGACAGGACTGTAGGCACTGTCCAATATTATTCCTCTGAAACTCTCTTAAGGTTTCAGTAAGTAACTGGAAACTTCTCTGAGACCCTTCCGTGCACACAGCTGCACCTGGGCTTTAGTTTCACGTGGGCGACGGATGGGGTCGTGCTTTGGGCAATCTGGACCTTTTACGAGGACATTTTCTTCTCTATTTGTACCTGCTCCACGGCTGGACGTAAACTCTTCGAGTTAAGTCTCCCTGCCTCCTAATAGCCTTTAGCGAAGGCTCAGCTGGTCTGTGCTGCCCTCTCATGGGCAAACATAGGAAAGGTTACGTTTTACTCTCAAGGTGCTATTTAACCTGCTGCTCAAGCGCCGTTTTTCCAAATGTGATTTCCGAAAAGCCAGGCAGGCTTAGAAGAACTGAGTTGTATGAAATGTATCTATGAAACATAATTCCGTCTAGAGTCCTGCTGGACTCGGCTTAGCTCTTACCTTTCTAAAGGGCTTTGCTCTTCATTTGGAAACACTTAGACGTGTAACAGTGCAAAAAGTGGGGAACCGTTCCTCCCAACAACAGGCTGAGCTTCTATCATATGCGCTCCTATCTGCCATGTCAAACACATATTGGCATCATGGCACCATACCACTGTCAAGGAGCCTGTCAAGATAGCTCTGTTATCCTACCAAGGAGTCAAGAAACAACACCAAAAGCAGAGTTCTTCAGTGGGCAATACTTGCTTTCAGTACTGTGGGGTTTCAGCAAACCAGTAATGCTGTCTTCCCTGAATCTCCTTGCAAGGAGGCAGGATATTATGCTAAACCCAAGGGGATACTTAAACAATAGCGGGATAGAGCCAGCATCGCTCTGCTCTTCAACGGTGCTATGGTGTTCATGGTGTTTATGTAACTTTGAGCCACTGTTAAAAATCTTTGGGTCTCTGACCATTTGCCTGCATATAATATAGCCTTCTCCCTAAAGTCTACTCATCTGTCCAAACACTAAAAGTTCCTCAGGGTGGAAACTGTTTTTCTTCAAGGGCTGGTATGACATGCATTTTTCTCATTAACAAACAATTGTGCTATTACACATGCCTTTATACACCTCTGTTTCCTGTGTTATTCTAGAAGGAAAGCTGGGTGACAGGAAGGAGGAAGGACAGAGGTCACTTCTTTTTCTTACAAACTCTCTAACCCTAATATAGATCCTGCATCCTAGTAAATAATAAGGATTTTTAAGGTTGGACTGGGTGATTCCAAATAAGGCATTTGCTTTAAAGGCTTGTAAGTTTCTAATGAAGTTTTTATGGCCAGGAGTTGCACTCCTTAGCTACAAAGCCTTCCTTTTTACTTTGAGAACTGTATTTGATAGCTGTGCAACTCCATAAGCCCAGCTCTGTGTAGTCCCGTGTTCTCTTGTCACTTGAATGAGTGACAGTGAGACAGATGCTTATTTTTGGTCTCAAAGTAACAATGCACAAAAGCAAATAAGTCCATCTCATGGTTCTTTTCTTCCCTGATGTTACTTCACTGCAGTTATGAAAGGACACCAGTGGTTTCTACTGTTTTCTACACTGGAAGATACAAAGTTTACCCCAGACTCCTGGATGAATAAGCCAAGAGATGCCCTTCCTAGTGCCTGAGAGCAGCAAGGTCTGACAAAGGAGGGTGAGCTCTTTCCACTTGTGAGAGGAGTTGTCAGGGGAATTGAGATGATAGCCTTGGGGGAGAAAGGAAGATCCATTCCATTAATTCATGGCAGGTGTTTCTAAAACAGACCAACTACCGCAGTGTCTGCAATCAGTTTCCAGTGTTGAATTATGTATATAGAAATCTCTTTCATCTGCTTTGCCTAAATTTCATCTGTTCTGCAATGACACTCCAGCCCACCACCTTTCCGCTGGGAGAAGATGGCAAGTGAGTGTTCATTCAATCCATGTCAGCTCAACAACTCAAAGTTCTTCTTTTCATTTCTGTGTGTTGAGATATGGCCATGAACTTTTAGTGGTGGTGCTACTTCAGTTTTGTCCATGAGAACAGTCCTGAGAAAGGAATGCAGAGACGGATATTAACGCCTGACCTTCATGGACCTTTTCCTTCATTTTCTTCTCCATTTCCTCTGGCTGAAGGAATGGTCAAGAGAAGCTTCCCCTTGAATACAACCTGAAGGCATGTCAGACAGGGTTTGATCCATTTGCCCTGGTATATTCCCTTCCAAGCTCTTCCACAGTCTCCAGTCTTCAGCTGGAGATCTCTCTTGAGCTCTTAGTCAGACTTCACCCAGACATTAGTTCCTTCCATTTCAGACATGAAAGCCCTCAATAGCTGTTGCTGCCTACTCTGAGTTCCACAAGATTGTGAAACTTTGAAATCAATGGCGTTAAACTAACTTAAAGTTGGTGTTATGTAGCAATGATTCATATCCAGTGAGTCACATGAAATGTCTCATGCTATAAGCAGCTGGCCATTGAAAAATGTGCTTTCCACCTAACTAAGAAGCACAGCAGAGTCTGTGTGAGCTTTTCAAAGGATCTTTAATCAGTTGCTGCAACATTATTTTTTTTCCATTGGTTAGAAGCAGTACACAGGCAACTTTAGCATTGCTTGGGGCATCTGAGTAATTTTAAGTTCCATACAGAGATGGCAGAAAAAAAACCCTGATGTTTTTATCCAAGAGACCTATTTCACAGTGATTTCATATCCTTCTGATTGCTCCTCTGCATCCTGCTTCTGAAGGAGTGCAAGGTTCACAACAGAAATGATCTATGGACCATAAGATCATGCCGTTTGGCAGATGAACTGGATGTCATGCTCCTGTGCCTGTCCATGGATCAACAACAAAAATATCTTCCTTGAAAATAATGCACTTTCTCAGTGCCCAGCTCATGCCATGAAGGAATCATCCTTGGGAACAACAAACTACCCCAATTTCCACACCTTTCACTCGATGACCTGTCCTTACCCATAAGAGGAACATAGCAATACCCAGGTGTGGGTACAAAAACCACAAACCACCCTTTTTAAATGAATGCACTTCAGTGCACAGATGTCTCCCTCATGGAGAGGAGAAAGAGCAAACAACAGATGTTAGTCACGTTGCTTAGCACACTCTGGAGGGCATTCAAATATACTGTGACTAGTGTGCTATAAGGACTTATATGGAATAGTTTTGGTTACACGCAATGAACTGCTAATTCCTTCAGAGCACTCAAGGCAAGAAATTTAATGACAGTTTAATGTCATGTTGATAAATGTCCACTTATGCAGAAGAAATAAGGATCTAATGGTTTGAGAAAGAAATAATGGAAAAGGGACAGTCACTCTGGAATTAAGACTACAGTAAAAGTTTCCATTTTAAATCTAACTTTTCTCATTTTCTTCACCACAGAAAAGCCTTCTTAAACAAAACCAGCAGTGCCTCACTGTGAAGTAGAATTTTTCTAGAACTAAAGTGTATTTTTCAGAAGAACTCAAGCAAATCAAAAACTGTGTGACACTAGCTTAAACACAGTAATTTGCAAACATTCTGGAGGATGCTTTTTTATTTTCATAACACTAGGCTCCTGGGCTTCTTTTACCTTGAAAAACTGCAATTCACAATACAATCCAATCATCTGAGAGGCTTGATATGAAGGAAGTGACATTTCTCCTCAGCTCATGATGTGTTCCTCAAGATTTCTGGTCAAAGTCCTTGCTCAGAGCTGATCAACTCCCTCTAAGTTGGTGAAAGCTGAAGGATTGTCCTTGGCCTACTGCCTTCTCCAGTCTCTTGCCATTCCCAATCCAGGCCAAAAGAGCTGTCCTGAGTACGGCCTGATTTGTTTCTATACAACTGCTGCTCCTCGAAGGAGAGTGACCTGCCCTCTGAGGACAGAAATGAACAGAAAACACTGTTTCTGTTTCTCTCTTCTGAGAAATGGAAAAGACAGATGCTCCCTCTTACATGCAATGGGAAGACTTCCTGCTACCACACAGCAACTTGCATGAGATAAGGTGGCCAGACCACCAAAGGAAAATTTTGGCCCTGAAATCACTGAGGAACACTGGGTAGGGCCTCTCTTGCAAAATTTATGTCATCTGTAAGATGACTGCTTTCCAGGTCACTTCAACATACCTGAAAGAGGGATTAAGGATCTTTCCTTGCATAACTCCTTTAATGATGACATGAAGCTGAAGGCATACACTTATAGTCTGAGAACGTATTACAAGTCAAAAGCTTTTCGTAAGTAGAAGAGAACAATAAAATACAATACACAAATGACAGAAGCAGGAAATGCACTGTTAAATGTACCCAAAATCACCCTAATCCTGTTTTACAACAAAATTCAAAGACATGCCATCTTCTCCATCTCCTGGGACAACATGCTGACAAATGACCATAGAGATGAGAAGGCATCAGCCACTGTATTCATCTTCCATACATTTCCTGTTTCGTGGAGATACCTTAGGACAAGGCATGAATGCATAGGGCTGCTTACAAATTCTTGATATAAAAAAATATATCTGGCTGAAAAACAATTGCAGTGTCTGATTCTTCCATTTGCCAAAGGTAAGTAGAGATTTCAAAAGCATGTCACTGCTTCAGTGGGATCTAGATGCCTAAGTCTACATCAACCTTCTTATAAAACCAATAAAGACTGAATCTGAATCTTGAGCCTAGGCTCAAAATAACCTTAAAAACCTCCCTGCCCTATGAATGACAGGGGTGCTTACCTACCTTTAATCTGGAAACTCATGAGTTAACCAATCTTTTTTGATAACCTTAGATAAAAAAGGAAACTCTTTTCAGACATGGAAGTTGTATGCTAAATACTTGCCTCTGTTATTCCCAGACGTTTTGGGCCCAAGCTGTGCTGCAGGGAATCACACAACCTAATCATCAGACTTTGAGCTAAAAATAGATATATGGAAGTTTCTATGGTGTTCTCTTCATAGCCATAGAGATGGTCATTTGGGAATACACTGCCACCCATCAGGAAGTTAGAATACTTGCCTAAAAAAGAGGAAAGTCTGTAGTGATAAAAAAAACAAAACCAAAAATTTCTGGCATCTACTGTACATACACAATATATGAAGCCAAAACAATAGTATGCTGTGTGGTACATTTTCAATAATCTTCAGGCAAGAGTAAAGAAAAAGAAAGATAAAGTTTCTTAACAGGGTGAAAACAGACACTTGGACAGTACGAAAATGAGAACTGTGTTTTAAGAATCAAATGCAGTTCAAATGAAATGTTTGCGAAATGTACCTGGACTCTGATGAATTTCCTGGGCTACCAGTGCTTGGTTTGTTTAGTTTTACTCACCTCCCGCATTCCTGAGTGACAATGTTTTCTGAAGCCATTAAGGGTGTGTGCAACTGTTGCTTTACTGTTGTTGTTATCAAGATATACACTGTACTTGCAATGATACAAGCAGTGCAACCCCAAAAAGCAGAATGATGGGCACCCAGGAGGGATGATTAAGGGTGTGACAGCAGCACTCAGTGTGTGGAAGAGGCAGAAAACAGCTTCTTGCATCAGAGGAGCTCTGGGGGGCAGTGGGGAAGCCCAGACCCAGCCTATCAAACTATTAGATGGGCATAGGCAGCGTTGCATAGCTGGAGACAGTAAGTTACCAATGCAGCATGAAAAAGGAGAGGCCTGTGGGTTGTCCAGGGCTGCTTTTTAATTCTGCTTGTTTTTGTGCTTGCATCGTCTGAGCTGTGAGGTTTCTTTCCATGGAAAAGCAGAGCCTAGGAGTGGCCTAAATATAGGATTTTTGCATTTGTATGCACAAACTGCATAGGAGTTCAGCAGACCTGCCTCCTCAAGATGTGCCATATATGCATGCAGGTCCATGCACACTTAGATCCGAGTTTGTGATTCCAATATTTGGTTGCAGGATTTAAACCCAAGGAGAAGCACAAGCATACAGAACAGAGAACACATGAAAGAGAGATACAAGCAGATCTTTTCCAAGTTATTGTCAATGACCATAAAAGCATGATGCAATACCATGATAGCAAGGTCAGTAGGGGCCAAAGGGAGTGCACAGGCCCTCTTCTAGAAACACCTACACATTATTGTTCTCCTCCGATGTTTTCTCAGTTTTTGCCTGCCTGGCATCTATCATAGACTGCACCTGGGCAAAAGAAAAAGGAAAAGAGTCATTTGGGAGCTTATTTTCTTACATGATGGTGCCCAGAACTGACCCTGACATTCATCTGCAGGTTTTGCATTCAGTAGACCATGAAACCAGCAGCAATACACAAAGATGGTGCTTCTCCGGACAGACTAGAGGGCAACGAAGGAAAAGACTCACTCCCTCTCTGCTTTCTTTCCTCTAATCTCCTCCTTTTCCCAAGAAGCAACCCACATTTCTAACTCCCTCCCAAACTATTGTCTCACTTGACTGACTTTGAATTAGCTGTTTTAATACCCTGCAGGATCAGCAGAGACAGCTCTCCTGAACAGAGGTGTGTGGGCAGGAAAGGTGTTCCCTTCCAGTCTGGGGTAGAGGCAGCTGGGGAAGGGTCCCAGAGGGGCCCTGTCTCTGTCCTTAAGCTTCCCTCACCTCTCAGATAACTCCAGGGCACATTTACCCCATCCTTTCCCCACCCTCGACTCTTCACCCACCCTCTCATACCTTCTCTTCCCCTCCTTTTAGAGCACACGTGGTCCCTTGCACTGTAGGCACTCTGCTCCTGCCCTGTGCTTTTCCTCCTCTCAAGTGAGTGAAACAGTCCTGGGTTGACCATGATTCTAGTGTGCTCAGCAAAGCTGGCTTTCTGCTGTGGCCCTAACAGAGAGTCCCCACTGAGCCCCAGCAAGACCATACCTCCAGCAATATGAACTGCAAGGGGTCATCAGGCTTATGGTACACGAGTTTTTCTGTGATCTCCTGAGACAGAGACATCCAGAAGGAAAAAATTATTGATCCTTGTGTAGGTGGGTGTCTGCACTTTCTGGTCCAATCCTATCTGCATTTTAAAAAGCAAGCATCTCTTTCAAAACCCAAAGATGACCAAGGGTCCTTTTCTACTGCTTTTCTTAAGTTTACACTTAAGAAAGCATAGAACCAGGAGTAATATGGGCAAGGGATAATTTGGTTCAAGCTAACTTTAGGCCAAGTTTCTCATGTAAGCCTCTGGAATAAGAAAGGAAATATGTATTTCACCTGAAATATCTCCAGAATTTTATGTTTCTCCACGTAATCAATGGAGACTTGATAGGCATTTTCAAATATCGTTGGCTCCGGTATTTCATATGCAGTCTCTGTTGCTGATGTTGCAGCCTCAGGTAAGTTGCTACCATCCTGGGTGGAGTCAGACATGTACATCTTGACTTTGAAACCTGGCAGTTCATCCACAGGTGATCTGATCTCAGGCGATTTTTCCCTGGATGGGAGCGGTAACTGGTAGTTTCTCGATAACCAGCCGGTCTGCAGACACTGCCAGTTCCACTACAGATGGCTGGTCTGCAGGTGCTGATGTTTCAACCTCAGGTAAGTCATCCAGTGATGGTGGGCACTCAGCTATAGGTGTCTGGTCCTTGGATGGTCCAGCAGCCAGTGGTATGCCAGATTCTTTCACTTCAGATTCGGAATGACTGTTGTGCTCTTGCTAAAATATTTAACAAGTAAAGAACAAAGAACATTTCAGATACATTGCATTATTGCATCCTTCTGCAAATATGCTGAGACTCCTCTTAAAACATGCACCAACAGGCTTCAATTTCCACCAACTGGCCCCACCTGCACCTTCTGCAGGATCCCAGGAACTCCATTTAAGCTCAGGTCCAGAATTGCTCTGAACTACACCACAGGTGTATCTGTCCCTGATCCTCACTAGTGTTCCTAGTGGGGGCTCTAAGTGTATATTGCAGGTAGTTTTGTCCCTGTCGAAGTCCCTTGGAGGGATCCCAGACCCGCCCGGGGCAGGTGAGGCAGCGGCTATGGCAGCTCCAAGGTTTTGGGGGCCCCGTTGGCAGCAGCGCTGCCCGAGGAGGTGCTGGGGGAGCGGGACCTGCGCCCGCCCTCGTAACTGGGGAGGGGCCTGGTGTGCTGGGGACGAGGCCTACCGGGCGCTCCGTGAGCACGCAGGGCGGCGGGCCGCAGGAGGCCGGACCGGGGCGCCCGAGGGCAGCGCAGCGCAGCGCGGGTGGGTGGGTGAGTTGGTGTGTGGGTGCAGCCAGGGAAGGTGATTCCCAAATCCCGACTCCTGAGGCCGGGGCTCTCCCTCCCCTACCCCGGCCCTTGGTGCCCGCCGTCGCTCGCCGTAAGGGGTGGGGGGCGGTGCGGGACGCCGCGGCGGTTGCCGGGGAAACCACGGTCACGTGTGCCGCCGGGGTCGCGTGGGTGGCGAGTGCCGCGCGGCCATCTTGCGTCAGGGCGGAAGCGCCGGGCGGGGGTGAGTGGGGATTCCGGGATTGCGGGATCAGCTCGGTTGGAAAAGACCTCTGTGGTCATCGAGAGCGGCCTGTGACCGGACATCAGCACGGCAATTACAACACGGCACTGAGTGCCACGTCCCGTCTTTGCTTGAGCACCCCCAGGGACGGTGGCTCCACCACCTCCCTGGGCAGCCCATTCCAATGTCCAATGGCCCTTTCTGTGAAGGAGTTCCTCCTAATGTCCAAAGTGGCGCAGCTTAGGATTGTCGTCCTGCTCGTCCTGTCACTGGCTGCCTGGGAGAAGAGGCCGACCCCCCTCTGTCCACAACTCATTCCAGGTGGCTGTAAAGAGCAATAAGGTCCCCCGGAATATCCCTTTCTCCAGGCTGAACATCCTCAGCCCCCTCAGCTGCTCCTCACAGGACTTGTGCTCCAGACCCTTCACCAGCTCCATTTGCCTTCTCTGGGCAGGCTCCAGCACCTCAGTTTTCCTGGCAGTGAGGGGCTAGAACTGGACACAGCACTCGAGGTGTGGCCTCAGCAGGGCCGGGTCCAGGGGGACAGTCCCTGCCCTGGTCCTGCTGGCCATGCTCCTGCTGATCCGGGCATGGGGGCCACTCAGCAGTGCCTGGTTCTGCCACTGACCCTGGTCCTGGTCCTGGTCCTGCCCCCTCGTCTGCGTTATTCTTCCCCTCGCAGCAGCCAGAGAGGTCTCTTGGTGTGTGCCAGAGCCATCGAGCCGTCTGTGGGGGCTCCCTTGGCACAGGGAAGGGTGCAGGGGTTGCCCACAGCCCATCCTGCCACTGGCTCTCTGTTTTGCTGGGAGCTGAGTTACTTCACTGTGAGTTGCAGTGTCCTTTCGGCCTTACCACGCCCCTGTGAGGGACGCAGGAAAGCCCAAGGTAGCCGTGTGCTGTTGTTGGCTCTGTTAATAAGTGCCATGCCAGTGATGAGGCCTGGAGGAGAAGGACAGAGAGAAGCTGTGCATGGAGGGACAGATGGAGAAGACCATGTCAAATAGCTTGTAAAGAGAAGCAGGGAAACAAGAGGTAGGACAGTAGAGTGCTAAGAGAAATATTTACATATGTGTTGGTGTGAGAGGTACTTTCTTCTCTCCTTGATTTTACACAGACCCAGGCAGTTGGTGTGCTGTGTGATGAACTTCATCAGAAAAAGCAAATAAACAGATTGTCAGTTTCCCCCAAAGATGAGATGAAAGGAATAAAGATAAAAGCTGTGCTAGGTTACCACAGTAACCAGCTTCTGACATATTCTGGTTCATGCTCCAGTCTGAGAGAGCTGGGATTGAAACCAATGGCTGAAACTGCCATGGGGGCTTTTGGGGAATGAGAGGGAGGGAGATACAGGACTTCAAAAGCTATTCTAAACTTACAGATGTCATTTCCATTCAGAGCAGCTCAGATTGTGTGTGTTTTTCAGGGTATGCTGTTGAACTTTTAAGATTAAACAGGTGCCCCACTGCTCCAGTAAAGGTTCATGGCAGTGCTGTCCATATCCTCAGCCACACTGACCCCTCAGATCATCTTGCACTGGAGTATGGCTGTTTGACCTGATGCCAGGTCATTACTTAGCTCCCCTGAGGCCTTCTTCCCTCTTCCACTTTCCCATGTGACCACAATGGTTTCAGACAGCATGGAACTGCTGGCTTTTTGAGTTTGAAGGGTTTTTTTGTCTTGGAAAGATCTTGAAAGATGGTGGATAGAATTGGTAAATTCATTGAAGGGTCTTAGGCAATTGGGTGGGTGAACTTTCAGGGAGATTTCAGGATCTGATTCCTTCAATCTCCACTGATTATCCCATTCTCATATGATGGGAGAGGGTACAGTATACTTCCTGGTTGTCAGTCCTTGATTGTGGACCCTGCGATATTTCCTCTACGAGTTGTGGACCAATGGAGCAGGCTGGTGTTTGCAGGTAGGCTATTCACTAGTTTGTCTTGTACACCCCTTAGAAATACTCTGATTATTCTGAAATGACTTGTGCAGATCTAAACCCACATTTGCAACACTTCTCAGCTCTGAAGACTCTTGTGGCTGTCAAGAAGTTTTTGCTTGATGAGATTTTGCAGCCAGTCATTCTAAAAACTGAAGACGGCAACATCCAGAAACAGTTGAGTTGTGAGTTAAGAGATCTTCCCTGCCCTGCAGATCACTGTTTCTGCAGTTGTAATGCTCACAGAGCTAGTTTATCGAGGGTCTGAAAAGAAAGCTGTGAACAGTTACATCCTGGTCATAGTCCATGGGGGTAGTGTTTGCTCTGGTAACCACCGTTACGGTTTTATCTGAAAGAGGCATCTTGATATCAGTTGTGTGTATGGGTGGGTAGTTGTGTGCTGAGCCACCCAGTGCTGTGTTCTCCACAGCATGACTCCCTACAGAACTTCTCTTGTGGGTTTCTTCTCTCTATCCTTTACTGGACGGGACTAAGCAGTTCTCAGCTGCCTGCTGGCTTTTAATAGTGTCACGCTGTGGGTAAATCTCGAGCCCCATGTGTTCCTTTCATCTGCGCCTCATTGGTAAACAGCAGATCTCTCCATTTCCAACCCCACTGCCTACTGCAGGAATCTGGCTGCTGGGGCTGGAAAGCTAGGATTTTGCACAAGGAAGTAAGATGAATGACTCTATTAAATAAACATCACTGCTCTGTTTATTCTTTCAAAAGAACAGATTACGAAAAACAGAAGCTGCGTTTTAAATGCATTAAAAATTCTGAGCAAAATAATGCCTTAAATACAATGCTCATGTAAGATAAATCACATGGCTTTTTTCTACCCAGGCACATAGAAAGCAAAAACGTATTGTTATATCATTATTTATATGGTACCATATGCTAAGTCTGGAACTTAAAGACTTTGAAATAAATAAGAAAACACCAGCTGCAGATCAGCAATACGCTCCTTTATTGGGAGTCACTGTGTAACTGTGGCTATCATTCCTGCTGTTAAGTTAAAACTTAAATAAATTGTCAGAGAAATAAGATAGCCATTAGAGATTCAGTGTCTGTCTCCTGAGGACGCCTTTTCTAACAGCTGTAACAAAGACCTGCTGCTGGTTTTGTCCTATCTCTGTAGTAACTCATCGCATTTGTCCCTGCGGTATCACACAGTTAGTTGTTCAGTAGAGATGGTTGAGCTGTTCAATATAAATAATGTTGGTTAACAATGCGGACCCTTTTGGGTTAATAAATTATGCTCAAACCACTCCTGAGCCTCTTTGATTGGTTTCTTGTAAGTCTGCAGTGGAGAGTTGGAAGAAATCACTTTCTACAGTCTGTTTACTTCGAATATTTCTTCTTATTTTATTGAGCTGTAAATATACATATATAATTGCTGAATCCTGAAAATGCTCAACTTAAACTCCTGTGACTTCGTCTGTGACTTTAAAGTCATAATGAGATGCATGAGATGAAACGTATTAGGAAATTAAACACCATTGCTTAAAGGGGCAGAGGACCTTGGTCAGCTCCAGGCTAGGGAGTTTGTTCCCTCCTTTGTGCAGGAGCTGCTGTTGGGGCCCAGGCTGATGTTGCTGGCTGGAGCAATGAGCACACCTGCTTCACAATCCACGAGGCTGCATCTGCCCAGTCAATTTCTGTGGCCGTGGCCTCGCTGTTTCCCTGCTCGCTGTGACCCCAGCAACCTGTGGTTTTGCACAGTTGCAGACAGATGTAGTTAAAGCTTTACTGACATCTGGTAAGCAAAGAGTAGCTTTGTGGAACAATGATTAAAAAAAACCCCAAACAAACCAAATAGGCTATGGGGAAGAGGCTTGGGGTCCTTGGAGACACATCTCTGTGCATCCACATGCTGACTAGTGAGTCTGGATGGGTCATGCAGTTGCCCTGCGCATTGATTCCTTACCTGTATGGTGGTGTAGTTGCTCTGCCCTCTGTCCAGAGGGTTTTTGAGAAAGTAACCACATTACAGGCTGGGAGGAGGGAAGGTGTAAGTGCAACAGAGTGGAGAAAGCCGTCTTCTGCCTGAGGTTGAGAGGGCTGGGATGCAAAGGGAAGAAAGGCATCTAGTGCTGCTGACTTGCACTCAGACTGCTCCTGAACCGGCAGCCTTTGATGTGGGTCCGCTTCGGACAGCGACATTGAGGAGGAGAATGCACTTAGGGGTCTGCGTTTCTGCAGATGGCTCTAAGTGTCTCCGTACAGAGACCGTGCCAAAGCGTGTTGGCAAATCCCGCTCTTCCCTCCGGACGGCCTTTTGCTCGGGCTCTACTCGCGTTTCCCGGCAGAGAGCAGCAGAACCTCGTAGCTGCTCGCTGGGGCTCCGGGTGCATCATCCTCCGCAGACCTTCTGGCGGCGCTGGCCTCCGCGAAGCACAGCACCAAACTGCTGACCTCGCAGGCACGTGTCAGACTTGTCAAGAACATTGGTGTGGACAAACAAAAAACACATGCTCTCAATCCCAAAGATGAAGTGCTTTCCCGAAAACCAAGGTGTTCGTGACAATCAGAGACACCTTTCTTGAGGAGTTGTTGTCTGGATTGTCTTTGTGCTCAGTGCCAGAAAGGAGTGCCTCAAATATGGCTTCAGAAGGTGGGGAGATACCTGTAGCAAGTTAAGCAAACTTCTTTCACAGATGACTGGCACAGACAGTAGCCCCTTGAGGTTTCCTTCAGCCCAATCTTTGGCAATGTAGGAAAGAAGCATTCTTTGCTTCTGTGTTTGTAAATATTTGCTTTAGGAACCGGCTAAGCCTACCTTAGATTTAACCCTTTCTGTTAAAAATAAAGTTTCAGCTGACTCTTTCTTGTTCCCTCACTTTATAACGTTACCATGAATGCTAGTGGTGATAAGGATGAATGAAAAAAAAAAGGTGAGATACTGTTTCTTTGCCAAGGTGTCAAAACTAATTAATCTGTGTCTAATTTAGACAACATTCTCAAGAAAAACAAGACTTCATTCCCTGTTTGGAAATTTACCTTCTGTTCCTATGGCATTTAAATAAGCCACACTTGGGATTATATTGGAAGTTCCTCAGCAGTATTACTGGGGCAGGAATTCTGTCTTTCCTTAATTGTTCCATTCTCGGTCCTGAAACTTATGGTTTTATTGGGAAATAAGCAGAGACCTTTGAGGAGGCCCAGTCCTTGTAAGAGAGAATGTTTGAGTTTGGTCTCATCATCACATGGCATGAGAGCGAGATGACGCTGTGTTCTCACTGAAGTCCACAGTGAACCTTCATCCAGTCCTCTCCCTATCAGGTGTGAAGCCCCTGAAGGAAGGAAGAGTCCAGGTGTGATGTTCACCGGAGGGACTGGTGCATGGGGAGGATGCTGAGGGTAAGGATAGCAGCTGGGTAGGGAGAAGAGTCAGGTTTGCCTTTTTTCTTCACCCTGTGAATGTGCCTTATTGCTGTGCTCCCCTCTGCTGTGCACCCATGTCTTGCGCTGGAACAGGGAGGTGGACATGGTACAGAACAGGATTTTGGAAGGCAAATGTATCATGCAGTGACAGCAAGACCCTGGATAACCCTGTGAGTAGGTCCCGCTTGAAGAGGCTCTAATCTACAAATGGTTGTAAGTGGCTTTCTGCATTCCTCAAAACTTTTTGTGGCCAGAGTACACCCTCCATCCTGGCTTACCAACAGCTCCTCATTTGGCCCATGTGCCAAGCTAATTTAGAATGTGATGCAGATCACCTAAGCCCTGGGGTCACTCAGCTGGCCTCCACAGTCTCCCCACTCACCCTAGGTAGGATCTGTCCTTTTTTTATTGATGCAAATGATGCTTTGTCTCTGAATTGTAGTTATACGTGCGAAAGGTGCAATTAGCTGCTGCAAGGAGCTGGGCCTGTCTGCCTTCCGTTGTTTAACACAGGCTTTAATTAAAGACCCCCTGATGCTAGAAAGGCACATTAATTATTCATCTGAAAACATTTACATAGAGTCCTCTGTTTCCCTTCTTCAATAAATTATCAACTTCACATCTCCATAATTCATCGAAATGACTAAAAATACATTGTCTCAGCCCCCATCACCTCCCTTTTGACTCTGGCTTTGTCTGTTCCCACTGTGATGGGTTCAGTATCTTAATGCAAAGGTCTCCCACTGCTCTTAAGTAAAAAGGGAGGATGGAAGAAAAGGGGGAGCAGGAGAGCAAACGATTTGTCCCTGGATGGGAGTTATGCAGATGGCAGAAATTTTTTATTTTTTTCTTTCCCACACAATTGGCGTGATCCTGAGGTTTGAAGAAGATCATTTGACTATTTCTAATGAGGAAAAAATCCACTGAGAACAAGAGAAAAGATGAGAAACTAACCAGGAAAAGAGAGCACTGATTCCACACTTACCTTTAAAGATAGGGGTTCAGTGTTTTTGGAGGGAAATACTAAAGTTTCTATTTTTGGACCTGAGTGCGCACAGGGTGTGTGTGTGTGTCTATCTCTGAGACTAAAAATGGGGTGAAACTGATTACGAAGAGAGTGATACACTATCTGAAGCATTACTCTGTTGACTTCTGTGGTTTTTTCCTTTCCCTTGCCCTTGTTGCTGTCTTAGATGGGCTGTCTTATCTCAGCAGTGAATAGCATGGCGAGAGAACCCGTCTGGCTATGAGGCTGTGTCTAAACCTTGGGCACTGAAGTCTTGGAGCTTGAAGCCCTTCCCATACTTTGATTTAATTTACTGAGATATAAATATCATCTATTTCTTATCAATTAAATTATAGTTCAGACCATGTTATTAAGGGATCTGAACTAACATTCTTCTGGATGTAAGAGAAACTCATCTTCGCAGGCATTAGTTAAAAGCTCCCATCCTTCTCTTCCACCTAAGCAAATTGGATTAAAATTTTCTGTAGCGAAGTTTGTAGCACTTCTACTGTCTATGGAGACCTCTTAAAAATTGTCCAGGCTATGGCTTCCATCCAAATATGTGTAAGTATCAGTCTTTAGATACTCACTCACAATCCAGCATTTGCTGTTAAATTTGAATCAGCCTTAACATGCTTTGAAGTAATAATCAGTGCTGTGTCTCCTGAGGGATAGGACAACATGTAATTGGCTTAAACAGAAGGAAGATCTCGTTAGACATTAAGAAGCCTTTACTAATGGTACAGTAATTAAGCACAAGAATAAATGGCTCGGGGCCTTCTGCCTGTGGAGAAGTTTGGATCTTGTCTTCTCCCACAAGGAAACCAGACATTATTCTTTGCAATTTCTTTCAACTTTGTTTTCTATGATTCTGCATACGTCCGCAAAGTTTTCATGCCAAAAGTGGCAATAGCAGCATTTTCATTGCCACTGCATTGTCATTGAAAATGCTACCCCATCAGTACCCCAGTGGAAGAACAGGCTGAAATAACTGAGAGCATCCTTTCTTTCCAAGCTGGCAGGATCAAGCCATTTTGGAAGGTGATGTACATCTCCCATAACCCATGCTCCAGCTTCCTTGATTGAGCCAAATTGTCTTCCCAGCTTGTCAAATGGGAGAAGTGTTAGCACTGTAATTAGAAACATTAAAGCAATCAAAATGAGCATACAGGCATAATTAAGGCACTATTGGTTTATGTCCCCTGCAGGCATCCTTTTAGAATAAATGACTTTTTGGTTTAATTTAAGCCTCTTCCAAAACATCACTAAAACAAAGGAGGAAAGGAATTTCTATCCATATATTTACCAGTAAAACTAGTTTTCAATCTTGTAACCTAGTTTACACTGGTAAAATTTCACTGCAATGACAAAATCTAGGCGGTATTGCTGAATAAAGAGCTTAGCTTTAAAAATAATAAGTTGGATCTGGACAACAAGAAGCAAAGAGGGGCAGGGGAGACTTCCCTGGCTCTGGATCAAGCACTTCATAAAAGAGGAATTAGCTCTGCTGTGACAGTGTCTGATATGATATTATGAAATGCCATTTTTCCCTGTGAAGAAAAAATGCACAGAACAATTAACAAGGCTGAAAGATTGTTGTCCAAATTGGGTGGGTGAAAAAAGGAGATACGAAGATCGGGAACATCTAGTGAGTATGGAGGAGTTGCAACTCTTCTGCCCCTCTGTAAGACTTGGGGTAGTGTTGCACTATGAAAGAAGTTGAGCCCCACTCATAGTGCTCAATGGGTTAAGCCTTGGAGGAGTGGGCATTCAGCTCTGACTTTTTGGGGCTGAACTGTCTGCAGAAATTAGCCACAGCCTGTCTGATTGGGAGATACGGGCTCAGCACTATGTGTGTATGCATGTGTGGGGTGGTTTGGGTAGTGACAAAGAAGCACACTTTCCACCCATTAAAAAGGTGCTGCCTCTTGGTTCCTCATTCTGCCAGGGGAATGCTTTTCCTTGTGAGCTTGACATTTGTAATGGCCAATTAAGCCCAAGAAAAGGTGCTCAAGGTTACGCACAGGTCCAGGCAGAGTTGCCAAACAGTGGCTTTGCAAGGACTGGGTATATCCAAATGTGTGCATATCTTTTGGCCTGGCTGCCTTCAGCTCTCAGGAAGGTTGAACAACTGGCAGATGGGCAGATGGACTTTATTTGAGGTTGAAGTAGATCTTCCCACTGGTGGGAGGTCATGGTGTCTACTGACTATTCCTGATGGTCTGGGAAGAAACTTCAAACGACCATCTCTACAGGGATTTGGCCCTACAATATGTTCTCAGAAATGTCTTCCTCATGTCCAGTCTTCCCTGCTTTCCTGTACTTGGGGCCTTTGGTGTATCCTCTGATGAGACCACACACAAACCTCAATCTGGCTGGTGTAGGTGGGACACAAAACAGAGCCAGCTAATGGTAGTGCAGATAGGAGGACATGGCAATTTCCTTTGAGGGCCTGCCTTCCTAGCAGGGTTGACAAGGCCTCTGTTAGCACCGTAGAGTCACTGTCCCAGTCATGGCTATTGCAGACTCAGCTGTTTGCCCACGAGCCAGAAGAGTTGTCATCTCCCACCACTGGTGCCTGGACTCAGCTGCTGTGAACTGCAGGCTAAACTCATCACATGTGTTCCTTCACTCAGGTAACATGACAAGGAGCAGGTACTGTGGGGTGCTGCTGCAGCTGCCTGGTCCCAGCACTGCCCTCACAGGTACAAAGTGCCATCCATCAGGATCTGACTGCCCCTGTGCTGGACAGCTGAGAAGAGATGGCCAGCATAAGCTACAGAAGTAAATAACAGATGCTGACTTGGAGTTTTCATTATAGTTCTTCATACTAAAAATGAGTCATGATAAGAGTCAATGAGTGTATCCTTCCTCCCCAAAACTGACTCAGCAAGAGGTTTGGGGATGCAATGGTAATTTTTTGGCTCCTATTCAAGCATGCCCATGAAGATGAAAATTGTAGAAAACACATCTCCCTTTGCTCCTTTTAGCTCTGGCTAGGATCTGCAGCCATAGAGTAACTGAACAGCTCCCTTATCCCAAAGCCTTGTTCTGTTAGTGAAGCTGCTACTTCCCATGGTTGATTGGCTTAGGTTGCCAGGCTTAGGATGGTTGCAGTTCCTGGACAGGGAAGAAAACACAGGAACTGGAGAATGTCCTCTACCTCACTTCTTTCCCCCGTCCCCACTGAGTGTTGCCACAGCTATGTGCCATCTGTACAGAACAGACTGACAGCGCTTTTCCTTGCCCCACTGCAGAGAGAAGGGGCTGGCAACTGGCTGCAACAGACATGCAAAAGGACAAGGTGAACGTCACAGGCAGCACCAAGAAAATCCATCTGAAACCCTGCTCCATATGGGTAAGCATAGTTCCAGCTGTTCAGCCTTCAGCCAGAGTAAAGTGGCTCTGAAGCTGCTGTTACCCTGGCTGTAATGCTAGGCAAGCACAGCCCCATCAGAGCTGGCGAACAGGGGAAAAGCAGCAGGGGTAGAAACATCACACTGGTACAAGGAATCTCGTGATGCTATTGCTCCCCATGATTATGCTGTTAGCAACCAAGCAGGGTGGAGTTTAATGAGCAAAGGTAGATGAGAAAAGGAAAACAGCTGAGACAAATGATGTTTAAATGTGATGGCTCATTAAACAAAAGCTCTCTGCTATGTTTCTTTCCTTGGTAGCAACAAAAGGGACAATGGCCATAAGTAAGAGGCAACCCACTGACAACAGGAAGGATTTATAGAAAGTAACACACTTAATTTAGCAGCTCCAACACGAATGAGCAGAGATATTTTGCATCAAGTAACGCAAGTGAAGGGTTTTGCAATGTGTTTGCATGAGGCAGAGAGCTCTTTTCTGCCCAGATCTTAGGAGGATTTCACTCCTTGAATATCAAGGACCGGTCCTGCTTTTCTGCTTATCTGGACTCCTGTTGGCTCCAGCAGATGTTTTGGAATGCAGAAGTCAGTGCAGCCTGGGCTCAGGGTCTCATACTAATGCACCCACCTTCCTGTCTGTAGGCAATAACAGATTTTGAGAAGTTGTCCTAATCAACCCCCGTCAAAAAGGTAGGAACAGCTTCACCAGTGTCCTTCTGCAAGCTGTATAACTTCTTCCCAGAGTATCTGAGTGGTAGAGGATTTGCACCTCCTCAAAACTGAGCAACTATTCCAGTGTTTCATTGTTGTTATCCACCTTGTCAGTATATTGCCTTATCCAGTCAGGATATGGATTATTTCCTCCCTCTTTGCCAAAGTCTAGTATCGATTTTGTAGTAAACTGCCTTTCAGCTTTCCACCAATATGCAAGAAAAGAGCTCCATAGTGTTCGTCTGTCTTACAAGGCAAATGGCTACTCTGCATTCATATAAATCATGGAACTGTGTGTGATTTTCTGCCCCCCCCCCCCCCAAAAAAAAAAGATGCAATCTATCATATTGAAGTTTCTATTGTGTTATTTATGGGACTGGTGAAGGCAATAGTCTTTAGGCATGAAATACCTGATCCCCCAGGAGCTCCCACCAGTAAGCTCTTGAGTCGAGAAATTGGCCCTGCAATCCAGCCAGACTGGAGGATGGGGCCCTGGACTTCTTTGCCAGTTCAGAGAATGTCGGGAGTGAGAAAGACTGAGTACATGATTACTTTTGATGTTAGGACATCTCTGATGTTAGGGCTTCTTGGGTAGCAAGAGAAGGGTGTCTTTTCTACTCTTATTTTGTGTATGGGCAATTTAGCCTTATCAGAGATTACATTGTCCCGTACTGGAAAATTTAGTCATTTGAGTGCTGTAGAAAGTGTGCTGCTAACTCTCTCCGTAATTAAAAATAAACTAAGGAGCAGATGTGGAGAGAGAAGATTTAAACACCCTATTCACTGGCCCTTTTGGAAGTCATGTGCCAAAGAATGAACACAGATTCTAGTATTCCTGTTGAAATGGTGGTGCACGGCTGCAGTGGTTTTGTTAGTTGTGTTCTGCACATGACTGCGCTGACACTGTAAACCACAGTTAAACAGATAACTTTGTTCTGACTGATGTAACAGAAGGTCTTCTGTCTCCTAAATATCATTTGATCCAAGAGGAATTGAATTGATTTGAAAGCAGCTTTTATCAACACCCTCTCTGTTCCAAGTGAGAAGCTTGCACCACTGGAACTGCCTATTCAGAAATCTCACAGGAAGACAGCCAGCAAAATACAGTGTCCATATGGAAAGTACTTATTGGTTAAGAGATGGCACCTCTGTGGAAACGAGAAACGCTGCTGAGACGATATATCTGCAGTGAAGGGTTTAAATATTCAGTTCTCACTTCCGTACCACCACATTTCCGGTTTAGTGGATGTCAAAATTTTGCAGTTGAGCAACGTCTCATTTTGTGCATAGAAATCAATGGTCTGATTGATTGCCCTCAGACTAATTTTTGTTCAAAATTGCTGAAGCCCCATTACCTTGATGACATGAGTCAGAGAAACTAAAGTCTCCCTTATTATGACGTTATAAAGCAACCTGAGTCTGCAAAAGAATAACCTACATATTTAATATCAGAACACATTGTGTTTGCAGTTGACGTGAAGGTAGATACGTAACGTTAGTCAGAGCAATCTACAAGAAAAACAGAACACAATGTTAAGGCAAGGCCAACTGGACATACAGTGACTGAAGCATGCTTCACCTTAGAATCTGGCAGTGAGTGAATTTCCAAAACTTCTTACTGACAGCACGATTTATATCCAACTGCATTGCCTATGTGTAGGTATGTGGAAAGGTATGACATTGCAGTCAGTAGAGATTCAGTCAATGCAGACACAGTTGATCAGCTACATCCAGAGTCTGCATCCTGCATTGACTCATTTTCTGTTGACTGGTTCACATGTAGGTATCCACACTGCAGACAATCACATCTCACACTGGCTTTAGGTACATACAGTTTGTCTCAGTCCTGAGCTACAAACCTCACTTCGATGCGCACTGTGTCAGTCAATAACAATGGCAAGACCCTGCAAAAGGTGACTGGCAAAGCATAATGTCCAATTCCCTGGGAATATCAGCTTAGTGTTTAAAACCGGTCCATCCACCTTATTTCACACTATAAGGATGTAAGGATGTAGAAAGTATTTGGAAACTAAGTCCTGATTAGGAATGTCTTCTGAAGGGTATGTTCACAAAACACTCAGTCCCAGAAGTCAAGAATATATAAATGTATATAAAAATGTCTTTCTCTGAAACTTCTCACCCACTGTGTCTCTCTTATAAAAGACTTTTTCTCATGACTTTACTCTGATGGATTTCCTAGAGCTTTCTTAGTTCTTTCCAGGTGGCCTCTTTCCAGTTTCACATCTACTGATGTCCACATTGTGTTACTGTATCTATTGAAGGCAATAACCATTCTATCTGTTCCAAAATAGCTCTCCATGGACAGACCCAGTGATGACAAACAACAATTTGGTGTTTAGACACGTTATGCTGACATGTAAGCCCACTGAGGATGACCAGAACAAATGGGACCTGACTGTCTCCATAAATTTTCTTAACTACCTGGTGGCAGGCAGAACATGCTCTTGCCAATGACCTCTGAGACTACAGTATAAAATTAACCTAAAGCTTTTAAAAAGCAACAAGAGGGGAAGGATGTATTTTATGTCAATTCAGCCAAAAACTCCTCAGAATTAGTTGCCTGAAGTGTTTGGGAAAGCTGGCAGAGTATAATAGCACAGAGCCTATTTTCTTGCTTCTCAGCAAAGACAGCATTAATCGTCTGGGCTTAATATAGCCTTCCACATGCCAACTGGGTGCAAAATTATGGCTGGTATTAGTAGACCACTTACCATGTGGACAGGCTTAAATTGCAATAAACTGTGGGGTGTGGATGCAGATGGAGTACGCCTAAGGACAAATAGTGACCTTGAGAATTGTATGCCATGTCTCTGGAGATATAGCACCTCTTCATTATGAACCCTGACAGAGATGGAGCTCTTCATCAGTGGTGGGGCAAGGAAGGACTTAGATTTCAAGTCAAGCTTGAATTTTGCCATTCAGGTATATCTAGAGATGTCTGAGCACAAGAGATTTACTGGAATATACAGTTGCATACACCATCATAATATCTCTATTCATAATACATAGACCACTCTACATCAGGATTGTGTCAGAGAGCAAATCCACAGCTCTGGATGTTTGCAAGAACACCACATGTAGAAAAAGACTACCGACCACTAAGCATTCTCCATCCTCTTCTATACCCAGCCTGTCTTGACTGGAGTACCTTCTGCCAAATAGCTCTGCTTATTTTGATAGAAAGGAAGCAGAAACATGGCTGGGTATCTCATCTGAGAATTTGTTTTAGCACTTGAAGAATTCAGAGTTTATCAAATAAGGTCAAACCCTTTAACACCCTGTATTGTAACATCTGCACAACACAGCTTAGAGATTGTTGTTCTGGTATTACTACCTAGTAAAGTGGGCCCAATGGCACAGCGCTTATATAACACCCTTTCTTTTTTTCTGTACACGAATTGTATCTCAATCCTGTTTGCATCCCAGTAGATTTTCTCAAAAGTTATTAATAAACAATTTTAACTAATAAGTTACAGGTTTTGCGAGGCATTCTTTGTCTTTCTGTTTGTAGTTGGCCTCCTTAGTTATGCAGCCATCTCTCTTGGTGGTCTGTGATGAGAGGATTAATTTTGAGAGCTTAATAATGGATGTACTGTCATTGAAGTCTTTTGGACAAATGTAAATCTTTGCTAAAATTAGGAGACATTCAGCCAAGCATTTCTGCAGTTATCCAGACACTGACATACAACAGCATCACACAGACTGAGTCGAGCAACAAGCTGTTTCATGGATTTTTGATAATCAGGCAACAATAGTATTTAGGTTATTATGTCTGTACAGGTTGTTATGACATCTCTTACATGTAGTGCCACTTACCAAGACAGCTTCTTTTTATTACTAAAATATACCTTTCCTGCCTTAAAAATTATTATAATTGTGGGAATTTTTCTTATTCCTGAGCCACCTGCTGCTTGGTGAGAGTGACAGAGCTCAGCTTGTGTGAATTAATGCTGAACTGAAAGCACAGACTATCTACTGCTCCTCATTCAGCTTTTGGAAGTGTGAAATGCATGGCAGCAGGACTGGAATTGAAAAAAGAAACAAAGAAGAAGAAGGGGAATCGAGAATATCCCAGCATTTCCAACTGTCATCTTCTGGTGTAAGTGACCATGATGACTGCCACTAGATCCACTAAGTTGAGGGGCTGATCCGTGTCTCACTTTCCAACTGAAAAAAGGGGCCTCTGGGAAATGGCTGGATACTGTGCCGCTGCTTGACTATTGCACCCATCCAGAGGTAGGGACATCCTTGACCACTACACATGCTCTGGTGCAAACCCCTCTCCTGGCCACAGTCAGGAATGGAGAGTTCACAGAAAGCAGATGCTGTGCCCTGGTGTTGTCATTACCAGGTGTGTTGGTTGTTATTTATGTTTGGGATCTGCTTTCCTTTCCAGCCTGAAGCTGGGAAGCATAGATGTGCTTCTCACTGCTAGGCCACCATTTAGGCTGTGAATGGAGGGTCAGCGCTGTCTCCAGACCACAGACACACATTGATCTCTGACCCTCTCATTGGCAATCTTCCAATAGACTCTGTCCCATGTTCAGTTTTGGAGAGAAGTAGCCTTAATTGCGTACCAGACCTCTAATGCACACCTTGCAAAATCTACTGGAGTCTATCCTAAGTGCTAAATAATGAGGCACAAGGTGCTTACTCTGAGGCTGGAGTGCTGTAGCCATGCTGGTGTTCCTCTGACAGTTCAAGGCTGCTCACTGTGCACCTTCTACTGGAAGATGCCTCACCATTTCTGCTTCCTTTTCCCTTCCATCCCCATGGCAGGAAAGAGTTGTTGGCTTTTAGGTAGGGGCAGGTCATGGCAGATGTTTGTTCTCCTTTGAGACTTGCCCACTGCTTGGCTTAATTAGTCCTGACATATTGCAGTTGCTGTTACGGAAGAAATGTCAAGAGAAATTAGACCAACTGGTAGCATAACTGGGGAAATGAGGTGCCTCACTTTCCTGGGGAGGTTTGATTTGTTTTCCTGGCAGGGGTTGTGGGGGAATGGATGGCTGTGAGCAGGAGGAGCTGACCTATGTCACCTGCTCTTGCCACAGTCCCCTTGCACTGAGATCCACTGAGGGAACAGCAAAGAACTATTCTCCAAACAAGCCAAGCAGGAACTCTAACCAGCAGCAACTGGCATGGCTGGGCTTTCGTGAGAGTTAGAACAGCCCTGGGATTTGGCTGTGAGGAGCTCTGGGGCTTTGTTGAGCTCATCAGGAAGGAGAGAGGCACTACTGACTTGCTTCTTTATCTTCTTTTATTATATTTATGCGCACCTCTAGCAGCTGTTTCTCACCATTTCCTTCACCTTTATATCTATTGAGTTGAATGTTTTCATATACCAATCAATTCTGTGGGATTTATCATCAGCAGTCATGCTTTTTTATTTCCTTAAAGCAAGCAACCTTCATATTTTGATATTTCATTAGACCATCACATCAGATCTCTTTCCTTTCTGCAGTGATCTGATTTAATAAAATGAGAAGCTAGTCTAATAATACGCAGTGCAGCTGCACAATGTGGATGCATTGTAAATGTGTATTTCCCCCTATATGAACATCTTCTCCTCTGTGCTCTCCTGTGGCACATCGACTTGTAAGCCTGCAGATGCCACAGGCCTGGAATAGAACTGCCCTTGCAGAGACCTGGCTTTGACACTTAAATATTGCTCAAAGTTCAGGAGTGTTTTTTGTGCTGTCTTGGGGATGCAAGCAACTAAAATTTCACTTCTGCTTGATGATTGGCAAAAGAATCTCTTTGTTCCACCAGACAGGCCCTTACTTGCCAAAGGGATATTACTCATATTTAAATATTAAGAACTAGACCTTGCCATGGCATGGTGTCTCTAGCTTGAGAAGCTCAGAAGTACATTTGGCTTCTAGAGGTGTAAAAGGAATATATTCCTCCTGTTTTGACCACACAGATTGCACAACCCATTTCAGATACTGGAGAATCTCACTCCTGATTTCTGAGCTGGCCTCAATGCAGGAGTGCTTCTCTGAGACTCCTCCAGGGAGCAGATCATGAGCTGCACTACACCAAGAAGCAGAGAAGAGACCAGGGATTCAGAGACAGGAATGGAGAGGAGGAAAAAGAGGGATGGTTTTTTGAGGGCCATGTCACTCCGCAAGGGACAAAGGCCTGTCTGCAGCGGGGGTTTTGGTAGCTGTGATGACAGTAGCTGCTCTTCACTGCCAGGCTCTTTGCACTGCACCAGCAAGCTCAATGACCAGGGGTTGGTCTAGGCACAGCATTACCAAGGACAGGAGGTTATAGGAGGCAGCAAGACAGTCATGGTTTCTTGCCCACTGTACCTATTTGTGCAAAAGAAAGCTGGGCTATTGCTGACCAGTGGCAGTCACTCTACTCTGCAGCAATTACACACAAGTGCACAAAGGGCTCCTTGGAGCTCCCATACTGAGGTCCATCTTATGTGTCTGAGTATTTTCCATGCAAGCAGGTGAGATGCATAAATCCTGGGTCTCAGAGCTGTCTCAGGGCTTCTCAGCCATGTCAGCAAGATTGCTAGAGGGTTAAAGGACTGAGGCTAGATCAGGGTCCTGCCGTTGCTGAATTGTGGGAAGCATTAATCTTCTCGTCTCGCATGTTGACAGTCCATATCCTAAAAATCCTCTGGCTGCTTGAGCACAGCAGTAGGCAGTCTGGCTCAATGATTTAGCTTAGGTGAAGCATGCAGTTGGGTCATTATCCTGAACTTTGCACCCTTTAGTCCAGCCTACTTAACTCAAGAGCCAAGCATTTCATCTGATGGAAGCCCTCCTCCTTGCCATCACTGCTGATGGGTTGGGCAGAGCAGGTGACTGTTGCAAGTGGTGTGGGCTGCCATGGCATCCAAACAGGTTTTGGTTGGGGTGTGATGACAGCTGTCTTTACCCCAGGCCTCCCCAGGGCAGTGAGGTTATCTTACTGATGGAAAGGATGGCTGTCCAAGCTCACTGACACGGCTGCCCTGTTGGGAGTTGCCAGCCCTGCACAATCTGCCAGGGAAGCTGTGGAAGTTTCCCTCCCTCATCCAAGTTGTGCAAAACCCTCAAGCTTAGGTCGCATCAACAATTTTGATAGCTTCAACTAACCTGTTTCTTTTTGCCGTGGCTTGGATTTGGAAGATTCCTGGGAACTGGTCTGCCAGCAATGCTGCATAGGCTCCATCCTCCCATAGGCAGGGAGAGGAAGCTGAAGTGCATCTGCTCTTCCACTGGCATGGCTGAACCTGAGGCAAGGCACCTCTCCATTGCCTGAGGCCTTTCTCACTCACAACCTTTCCCTGGATTAGTTAAAACAGCGTGATCCTCTCCCTGAGCTCTCACATGTCAGTATAAAAGTGTTTTACATCTGCTTTTTAATTCATAATTTCCTTACAGACTTAGCTTGGATAATCATAAGCTTTTCTCAATCCTATAGAGTGCAAGAGAAGGTGGGGGTGCCTTCAACTAAATGCATGTTATACCAGCACAATTTTATGGGTGGCCAAGCTCTGAGCAAAGTGACTGAAGCCATGTGAATATTCACAGACATTGAAGTAAAAATAAATACTGTGGGTGTCCTAATAGATTGAAACAGTGAACACAGTAGCGGGAAATACTGTCAGCGTCCATGAAAAAAAGAAAGACAAAGTTCATTCAAAGAAGTAAAAAAGTGTATTCACTCTGCATTATTCACCAAGCACAGCTTCTCCTCAGGGAATCCAAACTGTTAATGGCTGGAATGGGAGAGAGCAAAGCAAAAAGTGCAAGAGAAATGGAAACCAAGCACTTTTTCATGTTTTACCTTTTGGGGCGGAACTATTAAATGCATTTGCCCAGGATGGAAGGATGTGGTGCCTGTGAGACAGAGAGACACACAGAGGTAGAACTGAGACTTTCTACTTTGCCTCTGAAAGTGCTCTAAGGATGGTTTTTCCACTGGACCTCCTTGAAGGAAGGGGAGAGCCCCCCATGTTTCAGTGTAGGACTGCAAGATAGTAGGAATAGAAGAACTGGCACCTGACTGGGTCTGGAGGGAAGACCTACTGATGGCTCTCCTGTCCTTGTACTAATGCACTTGAATAAACCACTAGGAGTAGCTGTCATTAGTGTCTCAAAAAAATTACTGAAATGTTTGGGGACCAACTCCTTTGGGCATTTTAGTAAACCTGAACCTTATTAGACATCTTCCAGAAAGTCAGCAAAGTCTTTACACATTTGCCTCAATGTTATTAATTTACACGGGCTACTCAATTAGGCGAGTCCACTGACTTGTAAAACTTTACTTATTTACACTGTTTCTTGGAGACGGATTTTCTCAGAGCATGATGATGATAAGCTTAGGCGTTACAAATCCTCTTGCTGCTTTTGTCAACAGGCAGCCTGAAAGCATTAATCAGAGAGATGCACGCTACCTGGCAGTGGCTTCACTCCAGCTCCGTTGCTTCCCTGCTGCTGTGAACGGCCCTGTGAGGCACCAGCCTCCCTCCAAGTCTGAAGGAGCTCTGCACGCTGGCATTAGTTTTTAACAAGGCTGGATACCCCATTTGAAAGGTCAGCAGCAAATCAGAATGTTTCTTATGACCCCTTTTTGGGTAGCAGGCAAGACAAGGCTGCTTTTGCCTCAAAAGCAAAGCACTCTCCCTGAAGTGTGTGTTTCAGCTCAAGGCAATTTTCTCGCACCATACACATCTCCACTACACGAAGCTTCATCAGGGCAAGATGCAGGGTACACTTGGGCTTCAAAGAGTGCTCCAAGTCACTTTCCAGACAAGTGAAAATTACTGTTCAACTTACTGCTGTAGAGAAGGGAAATGGGAACACGAAATGAGGAGGACTGGGAGTATTGTGACCTCAA
Organism: Grallaria varia; assembly: GCA_013396735.1. NCBI lineage: Eukaryota > Metazoa > Chordata > Aves > Passeriformes > Formicariidae > Grallaria > Grallaria varia. Next base: position 276,857 of record VWZG01008667.1, read on the forward strand.
AGCCCTCCAGATCACCTTCAAGGGTGTCCCAAATGCTCCTTGTTTATCCAGGAGCCTCCAAGTGATTTCAGTCTAAGCCAGTTATGCTGCTCAGTGTTATTCACAGATGTGGTAGGTAAATGCTGCTGCTACTCCTGGGAGGTGCTGGTACACATTAATGGTATGAGGACCTTGGCATGATTTCTGCCCTGCCTCAGTCAGGATGTTATTTTATCCTATGTCACTGCTGCAAGTGAGATTTAACAAGGATGAGTTTCTCATTCCTGATAGTTACTAAGATTTTGCCTTGGGCTTTTGGTGAATCCCCATCTGCCTGAACAGGCACATAGTAGACATATAGATAGTTTGACACAGGTTGTGTAGAAGTGAATTATTAAATGTGTTGACCCTTTGTCTAGTGTCTACCTGGCTGGCTACTTGGACTTCTTTATGTGTTATTCAGAGCATTGCTGTGTATTGACATCTACCTTCTTTGAAAGCTGCAGGGTGAAGGTAACCTGCTGATTTCTTACATGGAAAATGCCAATAACAAAATCAGATACAATGGATTCTTCCTTCACTAAGAGCTCCATGGTTTCACAAGCGTGTCATAAGCATGTTGGTAGCCTTTGCTGCCTTGTGTGAGTTTGCTTCTTGAAGTAAATTGATTTCCCCTCAGAGTCAACATAAAAGCAAAGTTTTTGAGCTCTAACTATTCTACAGGTGCTTGTGCAAAATCTAATATATGTGCCAATGTGCATGCAAGGATGTTGCTAGGAAACTTGTGAGAGCTAAATGAGGAAATGCTGTTACTAGAGAAAAGGGACAGGGCCTCAAAATTCTTCCTTTGCAGTCCTGCTGATGGTCGTTATCATATAAACAGGACCAAATGTGATATTGGGTTGGGTCACCTTCTGGTGTCACTGGGTCTGCTTAAGCATCAGGAGGAAAAAATAGAAAGGAAAAAAAAAGGCGTGACTCTTGTGTTGGGGTTTTGGTGTGCTTCCATCCCAGATAAACTTTACTACACTGTCTGCTTCTGGAAAGGATAGGTAAGTGCTTTCTCCATTGATATGCTGGTGAGGACTCTGTTCTGCCTTGTTTCACTGTGCCTATTTGACGCTCACTGGTGACTGATCTGAACCAGCCTGTTGCAGGCCTCTCCAAGTCCCAAGCTGGGCCAGTGCTTTCCCAGTGAGCCTGAAAAGCTTTCTGATGTCTAAAGCATTGAGGAAGGTAACTTTTTGCCATGACTTTTGTCTATCTCCAGTGGGCCTCTTTGAGTTTAATTTGGCTGAAAGGTGATCTTGAAGGAGAAGTTTTCCTCCCCTTTTTGTGATGTCAACATGACTGTAGAGCCCAAGGGATACAAAGTTAGCAGAGACTGCTAATATCTTACATTTGGAAAAGACCAAAAAAATTTTGGTTCAGGTTGCTGGTGTGTACACTTAATGAATGATCTTCCCAGGTAATCACCTCTTGCCTCTCCTTCTAAAGATGTCTTATTTCTGTAACAAGTGTTGCTCTTTTTGCCATTACAGATCTTAAGAAGCAACCCATTTTGCTTCTTCAAAAGGTTAGGGAGTGCTAAGCTTATTCTCTTTTGGAGAAACATTAAATTGTGTATGTTATGTACTTTCCAACTGCTGTGGAAGTTAGGGCTGGCAGTCCTGGCGTGCTCCAAGCCGAAGCTGTGACATTCTGCTGGTTTAGCTTCTCTCCCAACTTCTTCAGTACATAATACTTCTCTTCATGTCATCACTTGTTGAATTAATCTTTCTTTCTTTTTTTTTTTTTTTTTTAGACAGTTGGGGGAAAAAACTCCCAAACAGCTAGAGAAAATAACAAAACTCTGGCAGCAAAGATTTTCTTTGGATATAACCATTTCTCTCAGCTAACGGTGACCTGAAGATGCCTGCTGTCAGCTGGAAAATTGTTGCTGTGGTGTGATGTGTGAATGGGAGCAAGTTGCATGCCAGGTAAGTTTTTTTTGGAATGAGTTGACAAGAGAGTTGTTCCTAATGTGTCCTGAAGTACAGCTTGTTTACGTGGCTCATCCTGAAGAAGCCCTGATAACTTTTTAGCCTATTGCATGCCAACTACTGGGAAAAAAACAAACCCAAAACTCCGAAATAATGTAGTTAGCTTAAAATGTTTTTTGGAAGAGTTTTCTCCTCCTTGGCTCCCTAGTGTTCAGATCCAAAGGGGTTTTTTTTCACATCTTGAGGCTTTGAGTGCCTGAGAGATTGTCTAATGTATTTTTTCACCCCTTAGCTGATCTAATAAAAATTAATTCCCTTCCCTATAAACTTTGTCTAAGCTACAGCCTAAAGTGTTCACAACTGCAACAATACTACTACTGTGAACAAAGTTGCCTTCATTTCAATGTATCCAACTGTGTAGAATTCAAGGGGAATTAACTGTGCAACCATTTAAAAATTACTCAAATGCATTTTTATGCAAAAAAAAGTCATAGCATTAAAATCTCGAGTCTTTTCAGGACATGTGTCCCCTTTGTGCAGCTGGGAATTACCCTTCCCTAATAGCATAAAGCTCCTATTTCTATCCCTTCATGACCATCAGGCATTAAAGATGTGAGGGTTTTTGTTGTACAGAGATTTTATGCCTAGAAAAGCACCACTTGCCCAAGGCTGAATCTGAATCTTGTCTGTCCTGAGTGGGGATAGTTTGGGGAGAAATGCCTTTGAAACCGATGAGTTGTTTGTAACACTGGAATACATCTCAGTGAAGATGAATTAATGGGTAGAGTACAGCCGAGCTGGTGAAAGGTACATGATTAATTCAGTTTTGACAGGACTGTATAATTTATAGCTTGGATCACACCTTCAATTAGGCATATCACATTCTTTATTTCTACAACTCTAGAAACTAGGAATACCATGACTAACTGTCGACCATAGCGTGCTTTGTGCTGTACAAACAGAAACAAAAGTACAGTGTGAAAATGGAAGAGCACACTTGAATATTGTTGAGACTATTTTGGGGGGCAGTGCTGCTCACTAGTGAAATATTGGACTTTTGAAGCTTTCATGCGTAGTGACTTCCTCACTATTTCCATAAATGTTCCAGTTTCTATCTTTGCAGTCATTCCTTCAAGGTGGCCAAGTTTGATTCCAAGGAGAGATAAGTTGAGAGTGCAGGGGAAGCATTGCAAAGGTGAATATCCATTGATGCTGTAGATGATGGGGTTTGGGTGCCAGAGTCTCCAGAATTTTGCCCATGAGGCTTCCTGCCTTCTGGTGAGCTGAAACTCTAACACGGGACTATAGGAGGGAAAGGGAATTTGCCTGTAAAGGAAGAGGTCTTTCCCCAGCAGGAAGAAGTTACTGTGCTTTATCATAGGCATGACCAAGGTGATGTGGAAAGCTAGCTAGGCTGGAGGTTCTGGATCCTGTAAGGGCATTAGCTGCCCTTGCTGGGGGCCCATCTCTTAATATCAAATAGCCTAGGGAGATCAGGCTTAAACTGCTGTCCCTTTACACTGTGGGAAAGGACCTCCTGCCAAATGACTGTGAAGAGGATGCCAGTCAAAACCCCACACTGTTGTTGTGGCACTGAGGACCTTGCTGTCATATGTATGTCTGTGGGATTTGCAAGGCGGTTGTCGGAGGTCTACTGCACCTCTGTGTCACACCTCGGGGCTGCTGATCACCTTATAGCCTGTGCTCCCCTTCTTAGGGATTTAGGAAGTATCGCTACATAAATCAATATGCAGGAAACTAACTTAATATCTCTTCCAGGCGTCTTTTTTCCTGTAGCCTTCCCCGGTATTTCAGATTGAATTAGTAACGAGCAAAGAGCTATATTTGTGTGGAAGTGAGATGCCAGCTCCTTAAGGATTCATTTATTGGGCTGCAGGCCAAGGCATATTTTGGCCCTTGATTGCATGTTACTTACTGCATTTACTTAATCAAATGGGGAAGCTTTCAAACTTTCAATCCAACAACATGAATGCATTATCGTACAGTCTGATTTTCTTACTAGCAACAGGTCAGTAATGAGAATGTGGCTAACAAATAAGAATCAACAGTTCATTCTGCTACTACTCAGTAGTTTGCCTGAGTAGACTCTGGGCTTCAGGTATGGGTGAGGTAAAGGCTGTTCTTGTCTCTTTTATAACACCAAGATCCATTTTATGAGATGCCTCGGAAAAATCTAGTTTGTATCTGTTTGATTTCCTAGAGAAAGCCAGCTGCTTTTTTCTCTTTTGGGAAAAGGATTCATCCTTGGAGATGACACCTCGTGGAAATCATTATAGAAAATAGTATCCGTGGTAACTGGAGATGATATTTCTATACTCAGAAGAAATCTGTGCCATCTTAAACTGGGAGTTGATTGGATGGGGGAGGATAACTTCAGGGGAAAAAAAGCTGCTTTGAATGACTAGGGAGAGGATCAGGAGTCCATGTGAGGTGACCAAATGTAACCTTACACACAACTGTAAACCCAGGCCCAGATTTAGTAGTACCTGCATCATCTTTCAAATGGTGGTATGGACCTTTTCTGTCCTACATACTTTTTAAGTTGTTAAACTATTTTAATGCAGATGCCACTCTGAGAAACTTGCTTTTGTTATTGTACCCTGTTATCAGAATGAGCTTGTTGTCATCCTCTACTGATTAAACTGGATTGAGCTCAGATACTGTTGCAGAGATTTAGAGGCTTTGATTCACTACCACATATGAAAACAAGGAGAAGCTGAGGAAACAGGGCTTCTTCAACCTGGAGAAGAGAAGGGATAGGGGAAAAGACACCTGTTTTCCAATATGTGTATGTGAAAATCATCAAGAAAATGGAGGTAAACCCTTTTTACTGAGGGTAATTAGTCAGTGAAGAAGCTCAGAGAAGTTTTGGAGTTGGTGTTCTCACCGGTTTTGAAGAATTGACTGGTCAAAGAAAGCTCCAAGCAAACTAGTCTGAGTTGAATGTTGACCCTGCTGAAAGAGTTTATTTGCTAATGATTTTTTGAAGTGAAGGGGATGTGTGTGTTGAGTTTTTTGTTTTTATTTTTGTTTTTGCTTTTTAATTGCTTCTTTTGCTAAATTTAGTTGCCTCATAGACAACACTTTTAATTCAAAACCTTAAGCAAACTCTTTCCAAATTTTTTCTATATTTGAGAAGCTCAGATATAGAAGCTCAGCTGAAATCTCTTGACAAAAGATGCAGTGTGAAGAAAAGCCCCTTAAAAAACTTAGTTCTGATCTATGCTCAGTTTCAGATGTGTCTAGGTGAAGGGAATAACGCTGTGAGCCATAATTAGAACTCCTCAGAATTATTTCATATTCATATTCCAGTTGCACCCAAGGGCCCGCTGGTAACGAAGCCCCCCATAGGTTGGTCCACATGCCTTTGAAGAACATGCAGATGAAGAAAAAAGTGAATTTTTTATTAAGGGCTTAATTTAACTAAATTGAGTTGATTCTCAACTGAAAAATCCAGTTCATTTCCTAAAAGTCTGATCCTCTATAGTCCTCCAGCTTGGTTTGAAGTACTATGTGTTCCCACAGCAGAACATGCTCTCTCCGGCTGACCAACGCTCAACTGCTACTAGTTCGTATCCTTTTGGGAGACCCTGTTTTCCAAAAGACAGTCTCAGAGGAGGTCACCCAGTCCCTGCTCCTCATACTGATACAGGGTAGAGAAATACAGGCATAATGTGGTAGCAGAGGCCTTGAAAGGAGGCACAAAGGATGCAGTGCAGAGAAGAGGCATGGAGTGATGAGAAAAGAGGTGCAGGATACCAGTGTAGACCCCAGCTGGATAAACACGTCACTAGTTATCAGATAAAGAAATGTGGACTTGAGACCTGAACAAAACAAGTATTAAAAAAAAATTTAAAATATTCAATATATGTAAAAATTCTCCATATGTAGTAAACCTGGATGCAGTTCAGACTTGCAGACCAAGGAAAGAGGAGTGAAAGAAAAAATTTTGCTAAAACCAATTATAAATCCAGCTTCATAGGGATCTTAGATGGAGTAGGAAGAGTATATCAGTATAATGTTCCTCCCTGCAAAGAGAAAGATGGGATGTTTGCCAGGAAGCATGAATACCAATTTCAACTATATTATTACTCAGACTTTTTCCAGACAATAGTTGTTTGTTTTTTTTCTCTGATAATTAAGTGTAGGCAAATAATATTTCCTGATTCAATTGTTATGATTTCAATTGCAGTAACAGTAAATTCCTGAGTTTGCATATAAGGCCTGTTTCTATATTGTCTGTAAGCGAGAATTTGAGTGCAACTGTGACACTCAGCAGAATCACAGAATCATTTAGGTTGGAAAAGACCTCCAGGATCATAGAGTGCAGCCTTTGTCTGAACACCACATTGTCTACTAAACCACAGCACAATGTGCCATGTCCAGTCATTTCTAGAACACCTCCAGGGATGGTGACTTCACCACTTCCCTGGACAGAACATTCCAATGCTTGACAAACCTTTCTGAGAAGATATTCTTCCTGATGTTCAACCTCCTCTGGCACAACTTGAGACTATGCCCTCTCATCCTGTCTCTAATTGCCTGTGAGAAAAGACAGCCCCCCACCTGGCTACAACCTCCTTCCAGGTAGTTGTAAAATGTGATAAGGCCCTTGCTAAGCCTCCTGTTCTTCAAGTGAAACATCCCCAGCTCCCACAGTCACTCCTCATATGACTTATGCTCTAGATTCTCTATGAGTTCCATTGCCCTTCTTTGGACATGCTCCAGCACCTCAATGTCTTTCTTGTCTTGAGGGACACAGGACTCCAGGTGCAGCCTCACCAGTGCCAAGTATAGAGGGGCAATCACTTCCCTTGTCCTGCTGGCCACACTATTTTTGGTACAAGCTAGGATGTCATTGGCTTTCTTGGCCACTTGAGCACGCTGCTAGCTCACGTTCATGGCCGGCTGTTCATCAGCACCCCCTGGTCCTTTTCTGCTGGGCAGTTTTTCCAGCCACTCTGCCCTGAGCCTGGTAGAACTGCACGGGGTTGTTGTGACCCAAGGACAGGACCCAACACTTGGCCTTGTGAGCAGGTGAGTGACAGCCATGAAAAAATGAAAGAGAAACAATGAATGGAAGAAGTAGTAACTTCTTTAGGCCTCTGTCATGCAACATTCTCCTGCCCTTCCAAGTTGTACTCTATGAGACCAAGCTTCTTTTGTGATGTTTACTGGAGAAGCCATCAAGTGAGAGATACCACTGACACAAGTCCATTAGCAAGAGGAAAAATTTTTTCTCTAAGGCAGGAATTAAGCAGACTTTTAAATTATTGCCTCTGCTAATCCAGTCCTGAGCTCAAGGCTCTGCTTGTAGCATCTTTATTTCCTTTCTCTTAATATGAAAGGGACCCTGTTACAATTCCTGGAGACTTGATTTCTGCATGCAGTGGCTATGCTCAGCCTTGGCTGTACTGCAGCAACAGCTACAAAACCCAGAAATGCTTTTGTCAGTGTGACCTGTTCTGTCCCAGGCCATTTTGCTAAAATAAGCAAAAAGAAAGGCAACTGGTGTAGTGGGTTTTGTACTGCTGAGTGAGGCACCTTGCTGAGACGGCTGCTCTCATTTCTCATACTGTAGCTGTACTGTTGTTTAAAGCATTCATTGCCATTCACCTTTAGGAGTTTAATTTGCATAATCATTTTTCTTGCAAGGCTTCAGTATTGGCTGATCCGGGCTCTCCACTTCAAAATATCTTAACTCTGCTTTTCAATATGCACACAATGCTGTGAGCTAGAACAAAACGATCTTGTTGTGTTGCCATAGAGATATCCAGGGTTTAAGAAGGGCTCCTGCTTGAAATCGGACTGTTAAAGGGACAAGGGCTGTTAAAATTTGACGGAGGGCTTAATCCTTGACCAGGCACTGGTATAAATCAGTGCCATCAGGGTGAAATGAACTGGCAGTCCCAATGTAGTGCTTTACTGACAGCACTCTTCAGTCCACCTTGCCCAAAGGGGCTGTTGTCTTGGTAGACCCAGAGGGAAAAAAAGAAAAAGGCAAAACAGAAGAAGTGGGGGTAGCAGGGGAAAGGTCCAGGAAATTAACTTGGAAATGTTAAATCACTTTATGTTTTTCCTTCATTTTCCCCTCTCTTTTCATTTGAATACTAATTAAGAGGCTTTCTTTTGCACTCAGACAACTCAACTTTGCTTTTTAAGCATACATTTTTTAAGCACTGCTAAATGAAGGCAGGCGTGAGGGAGGGTACAGGGCTGACAATTCCGCTCTGGAGACTGAAGTCCTGCATTCACAATTAAAGACAAGTAGTTGGACTACAGCTGCATTCCTGTGTTGTCCTGGAGAAACCAAGAAGATTTGGACTGAGAAGGCACTACCTTCTATAACCCTGTTAAGTTTTGAGTGTAGGTTCTGTATTTGCCAGCTATAATGACCATTCTGTGCCATGGAGGGTGAGGAAAATATTTTGCTACACACATAAAGGGAAGCAGAGATTGATTGGGAGTAGTTTCAGCAACAAAACCTTTTGGCACTTATCTTTACTTGGGACTATGGACTGTCTGGACTATGCATGTAAGCATCAAAAGAGTGCTTAAAAATCCTACTTGCCAACTTATTTGAAAGTTGTAGTGCAAAATGGAGAGGGACCGTACTCTGCCCCATGTTAGTTAATTGGTGTTGACCTTGGAATTTTAACTACTAAATGGGTGTTAGAAAAGAGCATTGGCGAACATGTCTTGAAAATACACCTTTTATAATTGTCTGACAGTGGTGGGAAATGCAAACTTGCCTTGTATTATACATAACGTTATTATTCATGTCTCCAACAGTGGCTCTTGATTCAGGCTCTTAGGACCTCCTGGCTCTCAAGTCTGGTGAGGGTAAAGTTTAATCCTTCCTCTTCCTCCTTAAATCCTGACTCTGATGAACTCACCTGATGATTGTTTCATTTCACAGAGAGCATGGCTGAGTCGCTAGAAGACAGTTCTGCTCTCTGTCTTTTTGCTGAGAAAAAAAATCCTTTCTGGCCCAGGCTAATGTGAATTATGGACACCTTGCCTTTCATAGGCAGCCATGGCATATTGTGCCAAGCAGGATGCTCAGCAGAGCTAAATTTGTGCAGAGCCAAGTACTATTAACTCTTCGGGTGCCATGTACTCTGATAAATACTGTGTGGCCCATGACTAGCACTAAGCAACACCAGGCAATACTGTCAGTAATAGCTTGGAAACTTGCATTCCTGTTAACAGTGATTTAGAAGATGGTTTAGGCTCCTTACAGAACAGATGAAAGGGACATCAGCTGGCCTGAGCTCTGGGCAGATTCTCAGCAGCATAGTAAATGCGGCAACAAGGAGAGGCTTGAGTCTTAAGTGGAGTATGGGCAACTAGAAACATTAGCCAGCAGGTCATGTCGAAGTGCAAGCTTCATTTTGTTCTTGTGTTACTTCATTCTTATGTTGCTTCTAAGCAGAAAACTTCAAAATCCACTTTGAGATTTTGGAGGAATAACCCTTGGGTCACAATTGGCTCCCTATGTTGAAGGATCAAGTCAGCCTCAGACGCTGCTGAGCTCTTGTCCCATGAAAGCATTGACAGATGGGCTAAAGAGCATCCTCTCCAAAATTTAACAGCCACTTCGGCATCGTGGTAGTAAGTAGCATCATGCTTTATAGATGGGATACCTTATCCAAGCTGACCTTTAGGCCAATAATATGTATCCCCCTGATCATTGCCTGGGGTGCCTATCTCATCCATGGGTACACTGCACTATGGAAACCTTTGTCTGAGCTCTCTCCTGCATCTGTCCAACAGAGATATTTTGCTCAGCTGCAGAGAAACATAAACAATCCTGTGGTCCCTGAGCCAAACAATCATCCTGAACTGGGAGCAGCCATGAGGGTGTTAGCACCTACATTGCTCTATGGGCTTGGCAAAGCTGGTGTTTGCTCAGTGTGGAAGTTTCTGTCCTGTTCCCTCCAGCCTGTGTTGTTTTCACCATTACCTGGGATATCTCTGGCCTTTGTAGGTAAGTTATTGTATTTTAAGTTGTTTTTGAAAGTTATCTATACAGGCACCATTAGTGATACCAAGATTAAGAAAAATGGCCATATGTCCACCAGCACACGGATTTTAGCCTTGTTTTCTGGATTCTTTATTCATTTTTAGTCCTCATAGGAAAAAAAAAACCCCAAGTAAGTCGCTGAAAAACATTATGTGTGGTTATTGGTTGCCAGTGAACATCAAAGAGTTAAGAAATACGGAAAGTGGCAGTATCTTTTATTAGACCAGCAGATGCAATAAGAAAAAAAAAAATAATTAGTTTTCAAGAATGGAAGTTCTTCTTTGGGTCAATGTGCCCAAAAATATGTTGGTATTTTCAGCTATATCAGCTGGTCTAGTAAAAGTTATTGTTTCTCTGTAGAAGTTATTGCACCTCACATATCTTTAGACCATCACAGCCGCAGCAACACTGCTACTAAACAAGATTCTCAAAGACCCGTTTTGTATCACAAGTGGAGGAATATGTCCACATGAGTCCTAACTTTAGTGTATTTCTTCTCAATTTTGTCATCTATTTATTTTCTGTCACAGCTGTGTGTAATAAATTCTTTCAGCACTTCTGGGGAAAAAATAACAAAAAAAGGAAGACTGATTGATTTCCATTTTCTGAGTTTTGTGGGGTGTGCTATTTAGAAGTGTTGTCATTACCACCATTTTCTGGTGTTTAGTGAAAGATTTAATTCACCTACTGTAATGATTTGGGGAAATCTATAGATGTACAATTTAGAAAGTTATTATGTAAATGGAAGCATTATGAAATGCTTTTATGTGGATGCAGCATCCACTGTTTGCTAACAAGGGCGGCAGCGTGTCTCTGACAGGGTACAACGGACAGTTGTTAACCACAGCAAGAACACTGTGTCCAAAGAAAAGATTTAGTCAAAGCCTTGGGGAGCAATTTGTTCCAAACATGTCTGCATGGATTTGGGGGAGTGAGTGGGAGAGATGAAGGATTTCAAAATGTTGAATAAAAAGCTCTGGTTTTGTAGACATACATTAGAATACAGGGGGATTCTGGGCAGGAGGAAGAGGGAGAGGAGGTAGAGGATTTTGTAGCTGAGTAGGTTTGCTTTGACCGTGGGAGCAGCCAAGGAAAACTCAGAAGACGTAGAAATATGCAGACTTGATGAGAGTGTGGATTAACTCAAAGCGCATTGGGATGCTCCAGGACAGACAGAAATCGCAGGGGTGGGGTGCATAGACATATATTTATTCCGCATGCTACTGAGGAAAGGATCACCTTGCAGTGCATGAAGCAAAATCAGTGTGTCACAGGTACTACAGGGCTGTGATGAAGAAAACAGACAAACCAGTGTGCCTGAGGGTAGAAAGGTCTAAAGGAAGGAGTGTCTCAGCCCAGTTCCTGGGTGCTTGTGTAGCTTGGCTGTATGGCTCCCTTCTCATGAAGTAGGGACAGTAGAGAGAGATGACTCTGGAGGTGTAGGTCAAAGTGGCCTTGAAAGAAAGGAACGATGTGGTGGCTTACTTCAATGTGGAGAAGTTTGAAAGTATACCTAATCCACACGGGTTTCCATGGACACATCCGCTCCAGCCATCTGGCGTTGAAGGAGTGCGGTAGTTTGCTTGTTGTTTTTTAAGGGCTGGTTTCGCTCAGATATTCTTGAGGTCTCACTACTAGCTGATGTGTGAACATAGGTTATTGCTGTGACAGGGATCAGATTACCTTGACTGACACGTGGACAGTGGTTGCCCAAAAGCCTAAATTTGCAACTCTTTGTATTCACAGAACCTGCACTGGACTGCACCAGAGACTGGTCAACGAGGCAAGCGAGAGTGAAAAATACCCACCTCTCCCAGTGCTGATGCTCCTGCTTGTTCTAGTATGGAGGCTTTAAAAAACAAAAACCTTTGCACTTGGGACAGTATTCCCACATAACCAACCCTCTGGCCAGAAGAAAAAAAGTCTCCTCTGGCAGATGAGTTGACAGGGGTAGCACTGTTTCTTCTTCAGGATAGTGACCTCTGTTTTGTGTACACAGGTGTTCAGCAAAATAAATCTAGGGTTTTGTTGTAATTCATTTTATTGGAAAGGTACAGACATAGTTAATTGAGCGTATCTTTGGATGTCTGTCATATTTCTTCTCAGCTAGGATTAAAACAGTTCAATTTGCAAACTCTATTTTCTCTGTCAAAAGGAGATAACCAATTCCACAGACTGAGGTTATTAATGATCAACTGAGTGAATTTTATCCATCTCTTTATATCTTGGAAAGACACCTCACTGAAGCTGATTTTGATCAATTTGTAAACGATGTTACCTTCAATAAATTCCCATCTGACAATAGATAACCATAACAAGCTGGGAGACAGCAAAGGTGATGTAAGACTAGGCTCTATGGTAGGTCTTGAACCCAACTGCATCCCCACTGGATTTTTTTAGAGTTATGTCAAAGGAAAAGGAGTGTATGTGGAAAAGTAGCATCATCCTGGAGAAAAGCTTGCTTTTCAAATTTGATTCACAAAGATGTTTTTCCTTGAGACATGAGAATTGCATTACTTATCATAATTTTTTAAAAAGAAAAAGGTGGGAGTGGTTTCCCTTTTTTCCCCCTCATCCTTGCCCAACCTAGCATGCACAGCCTTGGAAGTATCTTGGCCATTCAGTTTAAGGATCCCATGTCTGTTCTGAGCAATGTAACACAACTGAGTCTTGCAGTGTCACCTGCCAGCATCTGATGCTTGGGATACTGCAAAACACATCTTCTCTATCCATGATGTGATGTTTCATTGGTGCCAAGTAAGAGGCATAGACACTCACTGGTGGGAAAATAGACAGCTAGAGCAGTAAATATATCTGTTCATAGATCTAGCATCCAACATGCTGGAGCATGCTGCACTCACTGAATAGATGGTGGGCATAAGCCTAATATTTTGGGGAAGGCTCAAGGGCAAGTGAAGTAGAAATTCAGAGTTCCAGGAACAGTATCTCCTCGTCCACATCCTTTCTGTACAGTCTGCAGGCTATTTTTGGAAGTGGTGATAAGGTGAAGAGGGAGCCAGAGTGAGAGGACTGACTGGTGCATCTGAAGATTATTATTCCCTGTGGCTGCTCCATCCTTCTGGAGTGTGGCCACAGATTGTTCTTTCAATTTCTGCAAGAAGCAGCTAAAGTCACTTGCTGTGTCACTGTGGGTTTGTAGGTATGATACAGTATCTGCTGCGGTGACCAGATCCAAAAGCTGATTAACATACTTCTTGCTCCTAGCAGCTTGCATCAGAAGGGAGTGATTTGGGTCCATTTTGGGCAGAAATGCTTTCTCCGACCACCAGGCTCTGGATTCACATTATCCTCAGTGCTCTTTTTAGGAAGCCCATTAATTCAGCCACTATGCAGAGTGAACTGATCTTTGCTGTTTACCTGCCAGCTGATGCACAGCAGGATGCAGGGAACAGTCCAAAGCGAGCTGGGATGGCATTTGCTAAATGCAGTGTGTCCTTATAATAAAAAACACACTCATTTCCATTAGGTCAAGACAGCTTCCAAGTCTTGGCAGATCAGGAAGGCAGTGCGGCAGTCCTAAGGAGAATACACAATTTTTCTTGTTTTCACTTGATTTGTCTTTGCATCTTTTCAGTCTCAGAAGTTATCTGAAGGACTAAAGGCAGCGGCAGGCCACTGTGCCCAACATGGCCTTTGACTTTGGTGAGGGAGGTTATATTTGGTAAAAAACATTCACAGGCTTTCATTGTAGGTAAACACGTGGATACATCCATTGTATTTCTCCAGGTGGTCATTGTATCTACCCACAAGGATGGAAGTTTCCTGGAAGTGCTTCTGATCAGAAGGTTCATCATGTTCCTCTGACCTTTTGCTAGACAAAAAATACAGCAAGTCACCTGGAGGAAAGAGAAGCAGTCTGAGAAAGTAGGAGAAAACTTTTGTTCCCATATTGCTGGAGAATGAGGGAAACAGCTGGGCAATGACAGTCCCTCTGATGCTTTCCTGAAGTGTTATGCTTCAGCTGCTTGAGCTTTTGCCAAGAGCTGGCTCCTTAATGATGCAAAACTCTGCCTGTCCATGGCAGGGCTGTAGTGGAGGGTGTTTTGCGAGAGTGCTAGAACTATCAAATGTCCACATTGTCAGGTTTCATGCCTGAGGAAATATAGCAGGCACCTGACAAACCTGGAAAGAGATTGGGAGTACATCCCCCGAATCAGCATGTGATGCCTTCTCATCCCTCTGTGCCAACACTTGCTCAGTGAAACCCCAACCCATGTGGAAGTCAGCAATTTTGCTGCCTGATAAGGACAGGGCAACCATTGCTTCTTATGAATAGAGTTAGTGGCGGGGCAGGGAGTTTCAGAAAAAAGATAATTGGTAAAGCTGGGATAACACTTTTATCTAGTCTTTTGGTTAAAGTGTGCCAAAGCTTTATGCTGGGCAAGGCAGACCTAAACCTAGGCTGGTGAGATGGTAACTAGTTTGCCACATACTGTTTTCATGGGCACCAGCTTACTTTTTCTCATGTTGCTTATAGTGGTTTCTGTTCTGCTACCCCGGACGATTTTCACTGTCATCTTCACTCCCAGGTGCAGCCTCCCTCCCTGCCTCCCTCACAGTGGTAGTGCAGGCATATAAAGGATCAATGTAACTTCTGAGGGGCAACTGAGGAGGCAGAAATCTGGGCAATGCTGAGCAATAGGGTAGACTGGGCATGGGAATGCTCCCAGGGACTGTGATTGGGAAGGAGGGAGCGAGAAGCTTCTGCCTGCAGGGTGCAAAGGCTGTGTGGCTGTGCTTTGGTGGGGAGGAAACTTTGTGTAGGGAAATGAAGCAATTGGACATTTGGCAGAATTGTTAGAGGATTTTCCTAGTCAAACAGCTTATTTATTTCACAAAGCAAAAACCACCCTGGGCAGATTTGGACAGGGAGCTGGCCATGTGCGAGGAGTCAGTCTGTGCAAGTTTTCTGCTTTGATCCTTTCCCCAGATGACCACCCTAAATTCATAAAGGGCCCCTTTCCTCCCTTCTGACCCTCTACACACATACTCGATGAGTACTGATTTTCAACTGATTAATTTTTCCATGTAGCCTTAAGGACTGCAATTATTTAAGCTTGTGACACAACTTGTTGGCGACTCTTGTCTTACATAGTGTTGTGGTTCTCTAACTCCAAGAACCGCCTTGCTCCCTTTAGAGATACCTGGAATTTTGGGGAGTGCTGAATACTCCTGTTTCCCAGCTTCTTGAATGGCAGCTAGGGCGGCTCGTACCTTTGCAGTGTTTATACTATGTGCTGCAGCAGTGGCCGGTGCCATGCAGCCCATCCCAAATGTCTTGCAGTGTGCTGCCGCGGTGGTTTTCAATGCAGCTGTAGGCAGGCTCTGGAGAGAAGAAGCCCCCCACGCTGCCGCGGTGATCCGGAGAAGCGGCGGGGGTGCAATCTCCGGACCGCGCATCCTCACCCTGGCCCGCGTAGCATCCCTACGGACGCAGCGGCACCGGGTTGGCGAGGAAGGGGAGGAGGTGGGGGGGGAACCCTCGGTTTGCGCGGAGAGAGGAGGAGGAGGGTGGTGGGACGCGCCGCCGTGCGCCGGGACGGTGCCGCGCGGGGGGTGCCAACCGCAGCCCGGCGGGTTGCGGGGGCGGCTCGGGGCCGCCAGGCTGCGCTCTCGGTCCGGCCGCCGCGCCTGCCGCCCTCC